>CAAKHF010020505.1:14663-29946 GCA_901007745.1 Hippocampus kuda
GGGGGGGGGGGGTGGTTTGCAGGTTGCTGTCGTGTGATTGAAAAGCACCTTTTAACAAGCTCGTAGCTTCACACTTCTCACGTAACTAAGTTTTGAACTTGACCTTGTCTATTTTTATACGGTGCAAAAATTAAACACATGCACACCTGCACACACAAACGCGCTACAATCAGCACTGTGGCTCTAGTCCCAGCTTTCAAAAGAAGCCATATGCAGGGGGCAGATGGGGAGGCTTGTTCGGGTTTATTTGGGAGGGATGTCGGCGGCACGCCGCATCAGTTGACAAACCCAGCGCCAAAAAAACACAAGCACCTGATTGATGTAATCTGCTACAACAGATCCTCACCCGACTTTGAAAATGGTGACAATACGTTTACTTATGGCGGGACGGAACTCCACACAGAAGACGGTTTTACAATCACATGCACTAAATGCCCACCTTGAATAAGAATTGAAACAGACCAATCCTTCCTTTACCCTGATGTTCTTTTTAACTGCATTCCCGTGTCAACGCATGGTTGCAAAGCATGACTGCGTTGCACATATATTACTCGTATTCAATTAGAAGACTGCCATTACTCACAATGCATGAATTGCTGCATTCTCAAGGGCTAATTCTACTGCAGGAACAAGAAACACACGCAAACATGACATTCAAGTTATCGACTTGCCACCAAGTTGAATTTATAAGCCCTTTGATATGACGGGAAGGACAGCGGGTGCGGGGGAGTGAGTGTCGGGGTGGTGGATTTTTATCGGTGTTGAAGAGTGACATTTCCATTAGCTGACAATCCAGGGCGCCTCATGGAATCCAAGACTTCTCAAGCCCACCCCTGTCCTCGCGGGTGGCCTATCAAAACACCGATGGCTTCCGCTGGGTTTTCTCCGGGTACTCTGGTTTCCTCCCACAGTCCAAAAAGAATATACACGATAGGTTAATTGAACGCTCTAAATTGTGTGTGTTAAATTGACTGTGAGTGTGGTTGTGTGTCTACGCGTGCCCTGTGATTGGCTGGCGACCAGTTTAGGGTGTGTTTCACCTTCTCATGGGGATAAAGCGGTTCAGATAATGGATGGATGGAAGAATACAACGGCAAGCCCTTTCCACAATTCTAAGATGTCACTTCTCGGGTGTGAGGAATAAAGGGGATATGAGAGTCACTTGATTGGACACCAAGTTTGCGCTATGGAATTATCTACTAAAGACAACATAAAATTAACAAAGCATTGTACCCTATTCACAGTGTGCACATATTGGTCATGTTTGTGTTATAATTTCGTAAGTACTGTCGGTCTGTAATTCAGTCGGACCACCATCAAAACCCTTTTTCACATCCCCGCTGAACAGCTACGCTAATATCATTGAAGGGTAACAACTTATATTTCAAAGGCCGCATACCTAGACGAGCCAGTACAGTTAAAATCTGTCGATGAATAATTAAAGTTGTTGCGGAGGAGACAGGATGCCTTTTCAAGTCAGAAAGATAAATAGGAGATGATGTATTCTAGAGCGAGAATGTATTTTGATGCTCGGCCGTTAACATGAAAAGCATACAGGTCAGTTGGCGTATCAAACAATTCCAGGAATAGATGAATCAGGAACCACAAGAGAAAACAGAACGGCGGCATATGTTAAATAGCCTTCTCCTCCAATCGGTGCTTAATGCTCTTTGCATCAACTCTCCTACCCGACAATCTTTGTTTCCACTGGCGACTATGAATTGGGGACCTTAAGTCAGGGGTGAACAATTTTTTGTTCAAAGGAAAAATCACAGATGCAAGGGCCATTTGGACATTCTTCATCTCTATTGACAGTACCATGCCAGAAACAATCTGTTAGTATATTGAAGAACATGCTCGGGAATAATATTGTCATGATTGCGGGTGAGCCGAATCAGGTTTTAGATCCCAATAATCGCAGACGTCAACAAGAGCTCCGTGACAAACAAAATAGTTTAATGTTTATAATAAGAATGGCTAACAAAAAGCGCTTGCATCCAAAAGGCAAGGGAACAAAAATAGAACCGAGTATGCCAAAGAAAAACGACGTATAGAAAAACACGCGAGAAAAACCCAATATGTAAAATAAACGTCTGCCGAGCAGAGAAAAATAGTACCGAGAAGCTCGAGCGAAAAACACGACGAGAACGATAACGGATAACAAGTCAACGAGCGTGGAAGTAGCAATGCAATAACAATACTCCGACACAGGTGCACAGCAGAAGAGTCCTTAAATACAGAGTCTCATAATTAAAGATTGGCAGCAGGTGTGCACCCCGAAGACCACTCATGCCACCTGCTGGCCAGACCGAAAAACAGAACCATGACAAATATATTGTGGTTGTACTGTTTGTATTATTATTATTATTGTTATAGCCACTTAAAATGAAAAATGTGATGGAGCAAAACCTGAAGAATTTCACAGGATTTCGGAACAAGCAGCAGCCTTTTATCCAACTCAAACATATCCATTCCTGCATCAAAAAGCACTTGAGTCACATGGCCACATGGAGAACCAAAACGAAAGCTTTTTTTTTTTTTTTTACTGAGCCTGACCTTGACATGGAACAGAAAGCGGAGCGAACAATCACGGTTCGCACTCTTCGCCACTGTGACTGAATTATCTTTCTTCATCGGTGCGCTACAATGAGAAATTGGGTTACTATTTTAGTGATGTGTTTTTGGTCGGGGGGGAAAAAAGAAGATGAGGAGGAATTTAATCTCCTCCCCTGCTTGCCACACAGTGTAGAAAATAAGTAGCGCGATGCAGGCCAATGACATTGGGCCACGTCCATTGTGAATTTTAGCATACGCGTTATGCCAAGGGCAGCCCTGGCTCAGGAGGCAAGAGCGGGTCGTTCAGTAAGCAGAGGGTCGGCCTTTTCGAACTTGCTTGGGCAAGAAACTTCACCTTCCTTGCCTCCACTGTCACTCAGAATGGTATACAGCTTGCCTCCAGTGTCACTCACTCAGTATACGGCTACATGTGAATGGTAGCGGTCGGAGAGGCCGTCAGCCCGCCCCAGGGCAGCTGCGGATCCACACGGTGTTTACCACCACCAGAGAGTGAATGTGCAAGCACATTAAGGAAGTTTTGTTTTTTTTTTGTTTTTTTTTTAAATCGGACGGTGTTGACTGCAAATGGCCCCAGGGCTGTAGTTTGGACACCTCTGTCTTCATAGCTGGAAGGCATACAAGCAGGAACAAGCCACTGTCAGCCACTGAGCCATCGGGGCTCTGTCCTTCTGACAAAGAGGACAAAAATGGCTGAATTTGCGTCAAGGCCCTAAGACGCTCTTCTGCGGGGCTTAAGCGCCTGCGCTTCAGATTTGAAAGCCCTCGCATCACCTAATAAAGATGTCTATCATCATGGGCGAATAAGAAACCTTGTCAGGGCACCGAGTCTGCGCCGGCACAGGCGTCGGATGGGCGTGATCGTCAGCCACACAAATCAATCATGCATAAACAACGCGACAAGATGAACTCGCCTACAATAACAATTCCGAGGGAATATTGCGGCATAAAAAAATTGGATAATGAAAGTCGAGAAGCCGTGCCAGTAATAGCATCAAGCTAATAAAAGAGATAAGCAATCAAATGGGGAGCCCAAGTGCAGTAAAAGGAACGATATCAGTTTTCATTCTTTTGGATGGCACAAGAAGCAGGGGTTTGGGCAGATGGGTGCTTATATGGATTAAAAGACATTCTTTTCAAAAAGTCTCCCCAAAACCTCCAAATGTGAACTCGTTAAAATCCAAAACGTGGTCAGGGACGAACCATGGAAGCATGTTAGACTACAATAGCTGCCGCATTGAGACAGAGATATTGCAGACAGTCATTTCAATCTTTTTCCTTCCCTTTTTTTCATTTTAAGAAAGCAAAACAAATATTGTTGTGAGGACAAAAAGCAAAAAGAGGAGAGACAAGTGCAGGTGGGAAGGAATTGAAAGAAATGGGATTTGATTGAAAACCAAAACGACCCGCCTGACGCCGATGCTTGAAATTCAAATATTTTTCCAACAAGGTCGAGGGGCAAGACGGACACAAAAAAATGGATGGACAGATGTGTCGCTACTCACCACTCAAACCACCTGGCCGCACGTACAAAAAAACGCAACACGATAAAAAGAAATCTGCAAAAAAAAAAAAAATCAATAACAATTTCCTAGCAGAATGAATCACCAAATAAATGAAGGCAGGATACCTGCGACAGACATTAGTTTTACAAGTTATAACCTCTCGAGTGGAAAGTGTACCTGATTTCATCATTACACCTCATTGCACCAATTCCATTTTTTTTTTTTATCCATAAAACAAAAGGACTGTTGGTTCTCTCAAATGTGGGCATGTATTAAGATCGCTCTTTGGAAATTATACATTGCCATTGACAATGTGCTTAAGAGGAAAATAGTCTATTTTTAGACGTGTAACGTGCCCTTTTTGCACATGTTTTGTCAGAAGCACTGCGTCGTTGCGGGGGCCAGGTGTGGGACATTTAATTGCACGCCCGCGGCTGGCGTGTGGCGCCTCACAGTAGGAAATGGACAATCGCACAAATGGCTGTCAAAGTTGCTTTTGTGACAAGTGAGAAGACGTTGGCACGTTCGCGGCATACGAAAGCCTCGAATCATCACATGTTCTTGCAATTCATGTGCCAACTTTCTGGCATCATGCCATAAGAGTTTCTACAAACACACGGCATTGGGATTTTTTGGAATGTTCAATTTTCAACTCACAAATGGCCGTTGAATGGATTTACGGAAGAAAGTGTTTGTGTTTTTGGGGTTTTTTTTTAAGCCGAGCGAGGCATGCGATCCGTCGGTGTCAAAAAGTCCATTTATCTGCAAGAACAAGGTGGCAGGAGCCGAGACGGGATTAAAGAACTGGCTTCCGCGGTCGGCTTTCACCTTCAGCACTCTGTCTCAAGTTGGAATGAGAGCGCTCCATCATGCGACACCCAAGCTGACACCGGCCGAAGCAACGGGGCGGGAAGAGCAATGGGGTGTCGCCATCTCGACGAGACCCGCTCCCTCATGGCATCAACGCAGCCTTTTTTGGGGGGCGCACCTCACGCGTGCACCGGCAAAAGGCTCACCTTGCTGGTTGAAATAACACAGTGGACACGTTAAGTAATAGGTGGGGTGACATGCGACGGAAATTACGACGCCATGAAGAGCCGAGGGGGTTTGAACACACCCAAGCTATTACCCCTCAGGAAATGTGTAACGTCAACACATTTTCTCTTTGGTGTGGTTCGCATTCAAGTGGACTCCATTCTGTCAACATACGTGTGTGTGTGTGTGTGTGTGTGTGTGTGTGTGTGTGTGTGTGTGTGTGTGTGTGTGTGTGTGTGTGTGTGTGTGTGATTCATACTATACATTCAAGTACTGTATTTTCCGCGCTATAAGGCGCGCCGGAGTATAAGGCGCACCTTCAATGAGTGGCCTATTTTAAAACGGTTTTCATATATAGGGCGCACCACATTATAAGGTGCAAAGAATAGACAATGGTGTCTGCGTTTTGCATCCATTAGATGGAGCTACGCCAAAAGGGAATATAATAAATTACAGCTTGATTTATCTAGAGCTGTCACTTACTGCTGCAGCTGTAACAAAGCGCTTTACAGAACATTTAAAACACTACGTCATCTATAGAAGGCGCATCGGATTACAAGGCGCACTGTGGGTTTTTGAGAAAATTGATTGCGTTTAGGTGTGCCTTATAGTGCGGAAAATACGGTTCCACAATGGCACAGGGGTGAAACTGATGGGGAGCTTCCTTCACGGTTATTTAGAACGTTAGTCAATTTATTAGCGTGTGGCTGGTTTAAATTAGTCAATTTTTTTTTTATGATTTATTGCGCATCTTGTGTTTTACTTTTTTTGATTCATAATTAGTAGTGCGAACGCATCATCTGAGGAGGTTCTGAAATTGTGTGCACAAATATGCACAAATTCAAAGACAAAGATACTAATGAATCACACATTTGTGCCAACACACGGTTAGAGAAAAAAAAGCCCATTGCTTTTATTTCTGGTATTTTTCCGGTATACATGTTTTTTTTTATGGAAGGGAAAAAAATGAGTAACGACAAGACTAAATATTGGCTGAGCAGGTGAGTCGCAGGAGGTTGAAACAAAAAGAAGCTTTTTGGGTTGGCCAACTTGGGGGGGTTAAACTGTTTTTGGTGAGACAAGTTTATGAAGAGAGCAGTTTCATCACTACTCCGTGTTTAATAAAAAAATACATATTAGATCTTAGGTTACAGAACAGGAGGACACAAGAGCATAAAACGACAGCAAAAGAGCTTCAATCCCTTAAAAAATACGAACAGCGTTTTAGGGATTAGTGAGGAGAAAAAAAAAAGAAAGATATGAAAAGTCTCCTTTTAAATCGACGAGAGGAGCAATCTGACAGTTGCATACACAGCGTATGCTCGCGCTCTCTCAAGATATAGAGAAATATGTACAGGGAGTTCTTTCACACTTGCCCCAAACAGTCATGTTGAAAATCTACGGCAAATTTTCATTTTACGGCCCGTCAGCTCGGTGATACGGAGCAAATGAATGTGGCGGCAAACAAATCTATCAAATCCTACATCAAATAACCCCGCGGTGCCTCTTGCCGTGACTTAAGGACACACCCCTCTGAAGGTGAGAGAGGGAGAGTTGGTGAAAAGAAGGGATGCAACACTGCGGACAAACAGGCTGACTTCAGCAAGCCTCAGCATAGTAGATGAAAAAAACTATTCATGTATGACACATTCATGCAATCCTTATACATCAAAGCCATTGCTCATAAAACAGGCCACGCCCACGTTTGTCAATCACTCCTTTTGGATAGAATTCAGAAATGGTGACGCAAAAAGGCTGCCAACGTCTATGACGGGCCATATCGACTTTGATGCCAACCCTAATGCAGGTCCATTGCTGTGAATGGCGAGTGTATTACCAACAATAATACAAATATTAACACAAGCATCTGCATGTTACGTGGCACGGCTGAGCGAAGTCATCAGCCTGCACACAAGAAATCCATTTCCGCGTTTCAGCACCCGTGAAAATGCTGGAGACGGAAGATCTACTTTTCGATCAACCAACCTCTCACGATCGACTCGTTCCCACACACACACACACACACACACGCGCGGACTTACACACGCATGTCATGAGCGGCAACAGCCATAATGGCCCTTAAGATGAACGAAACAGAAAAATAAAGTAGACACAAGAGTTTGTGAAAAGGAAATCACTGCCTACCTTCATCGACGTGGAGGCATGGGACGCACTTCTGCAGCACGTTATCGTAGCTCGTGTGTATCGTTTTAAAATGCTTCTCCCAGGTCTCCAGATTCCCATTCCTTGCCACTGCCCTCGGTGAACTGTACATGGAACAAACTCCGAATGAGAATAATAACAATAAAATAGATTGCGCAACAGCTTTGATCGCAAGCTGCAATTGCAGATTGCTAACCGCTAACAACTTCCGTTGATACTGGTCACGCGGCACCCTAGGTTAAAAGTGGCCGATTTTATTTTATTTTATTTTTTGAATGTGTTTTGTGAAAGTGAGACTTACAGAAAAATAAATCATTAATAACACGCACTTAGTGTTTTGGGTTGGGGTTTTTTATCCCTCTACACCCTTTGCGATCGACTTGAGACCAGTCCGCGAGCTACCGGTCGATCGCAATCGACGTATTGGGCACCTCTGCTGTAGACAAGTGTGCAGTCTCCAGAGCCAAAATGCATCGGCGCCTCGGTTAATGTGAGCCAGCTGAATAAAAAGCCGTTCTTGATAAAGCAAACAGCGCTAGTTAAGTTGGATGGCCCGTTAACGTGGCAAAGTACACATCCAGACTAAGATGTTTATTTTTAGTTATTTAACTGATGCAAGAAGGATTTAATCTGACGTGCATTCCGACTTTGCGGTCTGATCGACGGACACAGAATTGGAGCGCCTTCGTTGTATGTACCGTAACAGAAACACGCGCTCACGTTTTGCGACCGGATGATTTTTTTCTACCAGTACACATTGAACAACGGGAGCATTTGCGAGTATATCGAGTGCACAGGAAAAAATCTTTCAGAGAAATTCGCAAACAAAAAAAAAACCACTTCAATTTTGCCCTGTGTTTGGCATGTGTTGACATCCCTGTTTCATGAAAACTTGTCACACGTCAAGATAGGAAAAAGCCTTTCCGGGAGCGTTCGATAATGAGCAGGCCACTGCACTCAAAATGGTGACTTTGGAGAAATGAATGTGCTGCCAGGTTACTTTCAAAAGGCTCGATGAAAGGGGAGAGAAATGTAATCAGTCATCAATGGCAATAAATTTCACAGTGGAGCGAGGAACATCACATTTGAGCTGATGCGGCCAAATAGTTTGACAGAGAGCGCGTTTTACAGGATTTTTTTTTTTTTTTTTTACCTCCTTCTCCCACTAACAATGAGTTTTCCAATAGATTGCTTGTGTGAATGGACTTGAAGTTTATGGATGTGCATGATATACATACGGTCCATCATTGCCACGCTGGCAGAAAGCGGATGGCTGAGGTCACTCCCAGAACCTTTTGGACAATTGCCCTGTGCTGTTTAATTTGATTAGCCATAACTCATTACACTCGGGAATGTATTGCACTCCCAAAAAAAAAAAAAAAAAAAAAAAGGCAAATCAACACTGTCAGGAGTCCTTCTTTTTAATGAGCGTATGTCCTAAATCACATAGGCCGCCATCTTGAACACAACAATGGATGCTGAAACCCATTCAAGGAAATCTCCAGTTCATCTAAAGAGCAATACGCGCATGTTGATTCAAATTCTGAACATTCTTATGGCCACCGAACAATAGCTCACCTGAACTAGGTGAAACTGAACTTCTTGGCAAAATATGACCGAAATTATCCGAGACAGCAGGACAATCTCAAGCAGTTGGAGTCAAAATAATATCATTATTTCCCCAGCAAAATTTCGCTCCACCCCACACAAACACACACTTTAATCATTTAGATTTCCATTATCGCCGCTTCCTCGTCTCATTACTCAACCTTGTTCCCTTGACTGCGGAGCCGTGAGCCACATTTTAACCCTGCGCATTCCAATCAATGCGACAAGGAGCTCCGTTGGAGTGTCTTTTTCTTTCTTTCTTTCTTTTTTTTTTTGAAATATATTTTCACCAAACTAGGCGAGATTAAATGGAAATTGGAAACGGCGAGACACAATTCAAATAGCGAAAGAAGAGCGGTCCGACGCAGTATCGCCTTATGACTAAAGCAATTTCACTGAGGTGGGAATCTGCAAACGGCCTCCCCAAACAGGCTGTCAGTCACACAAGCGTGCCTAGGAGCGACCGCCCGTCAGATTCTCCCGCCACCCAATTCCCTCCAGCTTCAGCAACTTTCACATCGATGAGGGAGGGGGGGAAAAAAAAAAAACAAACAACATCAACAGCGTTGTCCATGTGCCGCTCACTCGAAAGGTAGCCACAGTGACACTTCCATAATGACGGGGACAAACTCACCACCCCGTTCTCAAAATGTTAATAACTATGCGAACAGCTCAAGAAAAATATTGAATCATCTTTATCTCTTATTATGGCATCATTTTAATAACAACGCAATGCTGTGACACTTTTTAAACGTACTTTCTTCCGAATAGCTTTACCAACATCACATGATATCACTTGAAACAGTTTTCCCTCCATTTCATATATTCATTGTCATTTAGCATTGCAAAAGTAGACGTGCTTGTATGAAAATTGGTTGTATTTAGCGTCGTTTAGCTAATGTGCAAAAAGTGCACAGAATCAGTTCCAATGTGGAATATCGTCATGGCCGTGTTCAGCATCTTTGAGAAGAGGAGTGAAAGTAAATTTGTAAAGCAGGATCATAATTTAAAAAAAAAAAATTAAAGACCTTTATTTGACTGGGACAATGCACTCGAACAATTACGAGTTTGTAACTGAGAGAGTTGATAGCGAATTTTTATTCACATCACCAGTCCCAGTTACTACAGTACAATGTAAAATGTAAAATATACATTAATTAACAAGGCCAAACAGCACAACTCAATAATAAAAAAATATATATATATATATATATATATATATTGCATATATATATATTGACTGTGACAATATTGCATTTACGGTATATAACATGGGCAGCTGAGTGGTCCAGTGGTTAACGCATTGGCCTCACAGTGCAGAGGTCGTGGGTTCGATCCTGGCTCCGGCCTTCCTGTGTGGAGTTTGCATGTTCTGCCCGGGCCCGCGTGGGTTTTCTCCGGGTACTCCAGTTTCCTCCCACATTCCAAAAACAGGCTGATTGAACACTCGAAATTGTCCCTTGGTGTGAGTGTGTGGTTGTTCGTCTGTGTGCCCTGCGATTGGCTGGCAACCAGTTCAGGGTTTCCCCTGCCTACTGCCCGAAAACAGCTGGGATAGGCTCCAGCACCCCCCACGAACCTTGTGAGGATAAGCGGATCGGAAAATGGATGGATGGATGGATGGATGGTATATAACATTAAGATAAATTTGGTGGGGTACTGCATGTATGGAAATAGTGGTTCTCAATTTATAATATGCAAAAAGTGCACAGGATGGCTCATTGAAATGCATTTGTTTTTCTTTATATTCAAAATTGAACTCAGTGCATGCATCTGGAATGATTTTGTTTTACATTTTAGCCATAGAGAATAGTACAGAGAACCACCACCTCTATTATCGTGATTATGACATTTTCAGAGTTTCATCTCTTCGCTTCCGAGCGATGCGTCCATCACTCTAAACCCAGGTAAAATAAAAGAGTTAATTTTCTATCAGTGATGTTTTTTTTTTTTTTTAATTGGCTCATATGCACTTTTCCCACGAAACAAAGCTGCAAGTGAGAGTGCTGATGACCTCAGATATCCTCGACAAATCTACAGTGTTCTGACGTGGACAAGAACAAACAGTCACCGGAAATTGGCAAAAGATGGGCTGAGAATTACGAGCGCTGAATGAGTAAGAGAGAGCATGTTTGCTCCCCTTTGTCAAGAATTGTCAAGCCATAACAGTGAAATAGGATTATCTTTTTTTTTCCCCTCCCCTCGGGTAGAAAACACTGATGCTTGAGCATATAAATACAGAAACAGACTCAAGAGGGGTCAAGAAGGCAGCATGGGGACAAAAAAGATAATTGGGAAACTGGGCTACATTTGTGCGATTGTGACTTTCATCATTGACTGCGGAAACTCATTACCGACGTGGGCCGGTGTGGGAGGCGGATCCTAATTGTGTGCCAGTTTGTAATTGGGCACAGTAATTGACAGCTGGAGGAAGCAGGTGTGCGGGGGAGATGTGGCGGCACCAAGAGGCCGGCAAAGGAGAAAGGTGGGATGAGGAGGGGGAGAGGAGGTGGGAGAAATGGGGAAGATCATCACTTCTTTGGAGTATGGGTTCAACGATACAGAAGACAAACATTTGGTACGACTACCGTGTCATTTATTCACAATGCTGACGTCATCATCTGTGCTGCAGGATTATTAAAAGTTCACCAGCACAGGGTTCGACATTAATGCTGGCCTGATGGCCCTGAGCCAGCATGGCATTGTGGCGGGCCACCAATGTACTTTACAGATAGCAGCCATAAAAAAAAAAATCTCATCAATAAATACAATTAAATCAGCACATTTTTGCGTTTTACATCACGTTTTTTTAAACTATATATGGTATTTTATTACAGCATATTTTCTATGTTATACTGCCTGGAAGACATAATATGTAATCTGAACAGTATAAACAGTATAAACAATATAAACAACATAAAACAATGGCACTTGTGGCTATTGTGGGTAAAGTGACACACACTTTTCTATTATATAGGCACAACCCGACCCAACTTCGCCCCCCACAAATCATCGTTAATAAGCTGTATTTTTTTTTAATACAAATTCAGAGACCAGCTGGATCTCGGTGATCCTTTTTTCCAGTGCCTAATCAATCTGAGTTACTGTTTTTCATCAAAGTGACCTTGGACAAAAGTGTACTGTATCAATGCAGCTCTATTTATGAGAACATAGTTAAAAAGCATTTTGTTTTTGCTGTTCTTGTATATACTGTAATACAGTCCTCCTATTTGCCAGTACCCTCGATTATCAAAATGAAAAAAAATGAGTGAAAAGACTTCAAAAAATAAAATGTAAAAGCTTTGTAATACAGATTAGGTTGAATTACAAAAATTCACCGGTGAGTATTTCTGCCGTCTAGTAATCTGAGAGGCTGAATCCGGTGCCAAATTACTTGGAACATGATCGTATCATGAACTGGTTTGCGTTTTTATTTCAGTAATGTAAATTTCATATAACAGTTTCCGCTTTCACACTATGACAAGTTTCTGGAACGCAATCTGACTGAAAACTAACCTCTATTCATTAAAAGTGGAGTTCAGTGGTGTTGTGTAAGAGGTAGAATTCAATAATTCAATGATGTTGAAATGGTATCAAAACTTTTAACTTTTCAAACACGGGGTAATAGCTCCTTCGGACAAGAAGGCTGTGTGCCGCTATGTTCAAAATACACAAACTTTTGAGTTTCCCACATTATCACGATGTGTTAATATGTTGACTGGAAGTGAACATGACAATGCACACCCATAACGGAAGTGCGGCATGCATAGAGGCCTTTATCATTAATTGTTTTTAGTGCTGCTTCGATAGGATTATGTTGTGGCCTATGAAAACGCATCATGAAGCCTGTACATACGAATATAGAAATAAACAAAGCCTTCGCACTCACTCGGTGATATGCCAACAAAAACGAGGTCTTCCGATGCTTCGGCGATCGCAGTTTCAAACATGTTGAACTTAAAACACGCAGGCCATAATTTCTCACAGTGTACTTGCGGCACTAACAGCGGCTTCTAATGGCCGCTCATAATCAAGCACTGTGATTATGCACTCGGGGAAGTGGGCGCGTGGCAAACGGCCCTTTTTGGAGATGTCCTTTCTCTCCAAGAGCCAAGTGCACTAGCGACTGAGAGGATGCGAGTGCTTCATTAGCTTTTATGCGCGCTGCCTCGTCTTTGCTGCAAGACTTCCTGATTTCCACAGAGTGAAAGTAGCCCCCGAAGAGCCCTTGATAGCCGGCATTAGCGGGCTGTGGTGTGCTGCCTTTTGTGACACGGAGGATGCCTGTGGTGATTGCATATTTTGCGTTCTCACTAGAACCACGGAAGGGAACAACAACAATCCACCAAAGTTTACACATACACATGAATTCCGACAAAGACGCGGGTGAGGATTAATTATAACAATCACTGCGCTTTTAGAGAGGCCAGACGGCGCGTGGTGTCCTCCACATGGTGAGTGACATTAGATGAGCAAGACAGATGCTCGGCCACAGCCACTCATTAGTGAAGGCCGCAGAGGTTCTGACCAGCTATGATGACTGTGACTATGCTGCCATCTGGCAGCTAAAAATCATCATACATGGTTCAAAAGGGATTAGGGAGTCCAAATTGGAACCACCATCACTTATGAAATACAGCAGCATGTTTGTCATTAATAGACCAGCAAAAAGTCAAAACAACTCACGGTCAAAAAGACGGCGCAAGTCTCCCATTTGGTTGCGTGGTGCCCATTTTACAGTAATTTCTCTTACTTCCAGTGAGTCCTTCAAGAACTAACTTGTCATGGAGAATACTTTAGTCAGCAATTGCTGTTTTCCTTTTGTACATGTATTGATGGAGGATTTTCGAGGCATCTGAGGTGCTCATTGCAGTTTTAAAAAAAAAAAAAAAAAAAATTCCATAAAGATGCCGGCCGCTAGTGACACTGCTATTTTCAGCAAGTGTCTTGTCTTTCAATCTTTAAATGGTCTTGCCCCACTTACCTCTCTGAGGTCCTGCAGGGTGAGGGGTTAGGGTTAAGAGTTAGGGTTAGAGGTTGGGGGGTTAGGGTTAGGGTTTAGGGTCAGGGTTAGGGTTAAGATTAGGGTTAAGAGTTAGGGTTAGAGGTTGGGGGGTTAGGGTTAGGGGTTAGGGTCAGGGTTAGGGGTTACAGTTAGGGGGTTAAAGTAAGTGTTCGGGTTACGGGTTAGAGGGGTTAGGGTTAGGTTTGGAGGGGTTAGGGTCAATGGTAGGGGTTAGGGTTAAGGGAGTTGGGGTTCAGGGTGAGGGGATTGGGGGTTTCGGTTAGGGGGGTAAGAGTTAGGGGTTAGGGAGTCTTAGGGTTGGGGTTCGGGTCAGGGTTAGGGTGTCAGGTTTAAGGTTAGGGGTTAGGGTTCGGGGCATTAGGGTTAGGGTTTGGAGTTAGGGGTTAGGGTTGGGGTGTTAGGATTAGGGGTTAGAGTTAGAGTTGGGGTTAGGGTTATTGGTTAGGGGTTAGGGGTTCAGTTTGGGGTTAGGGTCAGGGTCAGGGATTGGATTGGGGTAAAGGTTAGAGGTGTCAGGGTTAGGAGTTAGGGGTTAGGTTTGGGGATAGGGTTAGGTGTTAGGTGTTAGGGTCGGGGTTAGGGTTAGGGTTGGGGTTGTGGTTAGGGTTCAGGGTGTTAGGGTTAGGGGGTTACGGTTCGGGGCTTATGGTTAGGGTTAGATGTTAGGGTTGCGGTTGGGGTTAGGGTTAGGAGTTTGGTTTCTGGGTTATGGTTAGGGTTGGGGCTAGGGTTTAGCGTTACGGGGTTCGGCGTTTAGGTTAGGGTGTTAGGTTTAAAGGTTAGAGGTTAGGGGTTATGGTTAGGGTTGTGGTCAGACACTACTGGATATACCAAGGACTAAGTGGAGCCTCAAAGGATCAAGCTTTTCTCTTGCTGCTGCTTCACTTTGGAATGACCTTCTGTGAACTGTCAAGCAAGCCCCCTCTCTGTCCATCTTCAAAACTCATTTTAAAACATTTTTATTCTTTGCCTTACGACTCAGCATGACACTTGATATTGTTTTAGTGTTTTATTGTGCTTATGTTTTTTTTCTGTTAATTTATTGTTTTCAACTGTTTGATTTCACATGGCTTTTTTTTCTGCAGCTTTGCTTATTTTTGAAGTGCTCTATCAATAATGTGAAGAGCTTTAATTTGGGTTGTAATCAAACAATGCAACTTTATCATTATATTTTAACCAGCGGTGAACATAGAAATGCTTGAGCTTCACTGCACACTGCTCATCAGTAACAAAGTTTCCTTTTCATTTTTGGTAACTATGGATGAACAAACGCGTGCGCGCACACACACACACACACACACACACACACACACACACACACACACACACACACACACACACACACACACACACACACACACACACAATAGGG
>CAAKHF010020543.1:13036-24480 GCA_901007745.1 Hippocampus kuda
CCCCCCCCCCACATTTCTCCAAACGCCCCACCATTAAAAACTCTCTCTCCTCTCCTCTTCAATCTCTTGGAAAACACAGGGCCGCTATGCGTCCGCGTTGCTTTGAGTTTATGTGGTCAATACGCAGGCTACACATTCTGGAGGAAAACGATGCACCGCAAACATGAAGTGTATCGCATGTCAAAAAGGCTGCCAAATGATGGGAGAAAGATGACATATGAGAAGGGATGAGACGAGCAGAGCTGCTTTTTTTGTAAGGAGGAGTGAGGGAGAAGATTAAGGAGGAGTAAATGGTGTGGCCACGGGAAGAAGAAAGCAACAGTTGCTGCGGCAAGGGCCAGATGGCTCTCGGATCAGAAGCTACGGTTGCTGTGCCTGGTCGCCCTTCACAACACTTGGCAGACACTGGCCCTTCCCACACCTTATCTGTTTGATATAAATATTCTGCTTGGGATTCCTGTGTCACATTTGTTTCGGAAGGCGAAACTGCATCCCAGCTCAGAAATGTAAATATTGTAAAAGCTGAGTTATTTCAACTGTCTCTTCACCTGTTGTTGTCTGTCTCCACAGACCGTACACGGCATTGTGGCACTTCTTCTGCACTGTTCAACAGAAGTGGGTCAGTGTCTATTGAGGCTGCCATGTATACAAGTCAAGTTGCCAGTTTGTTGCAGAAAAGGAAGGGAGGATGTGGTGGGGGGGAAAAAAGATGCATCACAGGTTGCTTGTGGAGGATGCATGTGTATGCGTGAGAGCGTGCGCGTGTTTGTTCGAAGAACAATGTGTGTTTGTGTGTGCTGGAGGCTGTGAATTTTATTTGGTTTTAGTCCATGGGCTGACTCCATATATGTCGTTTGATGACCCAGTAAAGGGGTGGTAGTCAAGCCTTTAATAAAATATTGAGGAAAAAAAATCAAACTTTAGGACCATGGCTTTTGACACGCTGGAAATGTTCTCTTTGTTCACTTTTTTCAATCTAGTATTTCATTTTATACATGAACTGCCCGCCCAACCAATCACAGAAGCCGTGAAGACGGCGATATCGGTCTTGACCAATGAGAGGCACGAGACTCTCGGCTAACATTAAGCACAAAAAATAAATAAAATATAAAAAAATCAAGATAGCGGACTCATAGCCGGACAAATATTTTGGAGTGACGAAGGATATTGTGACAAACATTGCAATATGTGTATTTCACCTGCAAAGAAATCCACTGTGGTGACATGCAATAGCAAGACAAGATACGGGCTTGTTTGATAGAATTTGTGCTTCAGTGGCATCATTTAGAGGACAGTCAGGCCAAAATTGCACAAAGTTTTGTGCAAGCACACGCTGGAGACCTCCAAACCTATGGTGACAAACAACAGTGCAGCTTCAATGCTCATTCCAGGCCATGCTGGTTTCCATTGTTCTTGCGATGCTAGATTCACTGACAAGCAGCAGTTTTTGCGGCTGCAAAAATGCAGTGCCGAGAGCAAAGAGGTAATTGCGAGTCGCTTAAGCATTTAAATAATTTTAATTATGGGTGGATTGTTCAGACATGGGCGGTGAGAGAGTTCCACCCAGTCAGGACACATTTGTAGGTACTGCAGAGTGTTAATTATGCAAATATTAATACCAAAACTTTGTATATACTTAACATGTCCCTTATTCCATGGCATAAAAGATTGTTTTTCTTTTTGAAGAATAATGAAATGAGCATCATGGGTTCAGTATTAAGGACCATTAAAAAAAAAAAACAGCTAGAATTTAAAATAAATAAATAAATTGCCAAATAAATAAAGTTATGTGGTGACACATTTGTGATTCGATGCAAATTGTAGTTGGACTGTGTTAAATCTCAGGGGCAACATGCCACCAGTTTAGGATAGTCTGGAGTTCTGCAACTGCACTGGTACAAGCTAGCTATCTTCCTGGTAGTCATAAATCCAAATCATCAGCGGCTGACAGTTTTTTTCCCCCCTTGTGGTTGGTATAAAATAATCTCTTATCACTACAATTTTAAAGGTAAACAAATTTTGTGCTTACAAAGTGACCGCTACATACACAAGTCCAAACTATAGATTGGCCATAGAGGTCTACACAGAAGATGTTCCACAGAGACTTCACTTGCCGTGTTTTAGAGATTTCTTCTGTCTTTCCTGTCGTTGGTTCTAAATCATCTTTGAATTCAAAAGAAACATTGATCTTTTTCTCTCCTGGCATTGTTATGACTCAGCAAGTGTGCACCATTTTAAGATCAACCGCGTTTCATGTAATCAAATGCCGTCCGATGCTATCTACCCAAGATGAGGAGCGAAAAAAATAAAATAACTAGAAAGCGGAAGAGATTTCACGTGCAAGCAACCTAGCAGCACGAGCTGTGCTGGCAGCGCTTGAGTTAACTCTTTCATTCCACAAGACGTACTTGTACGTCTTTTTAAAATTAGGTCCCGCCTACCAAGGATGTACATGTACGTCTAAGTCTTTTTTTTGCGTCATAGAGTGGAGGAGGGTCTGATGCAATCTGTGAATGAGAATAAGTCATTTGCATTGTAAATCATGTATATCTATAGCATTAGAACCAAATATTCTGTGGGCCTTGCAAGATCAGTCAAAATCGCTCCTGTGGTTCTGATGTCACTTCGTTTCAAAGACCAAAATATAAGGGAACAGATTTATCTAAATTCTCACAAATGTTTCTACAGAGAGTCCATCCAAATATTTTCAACACCGCTTATCCTGAACAGGGTCGGGAGGAGAAGGTGCTGGAGTCTATCCCAGTTGACTTCTGGTGAAAGGCGGACTACACCCTGATGTGGTTTCCAGTCAATCACAGGGCACAACCATTCACACCCACATCCACACCGTTACTGAGTGGGAACCCTGGCCGCACACAAGTCAGATGAGTGTACCACTACACCGTCATCGACGTGTCCCACACCTGATATACGATATACAATTTTCAGTAGGATATCTGAAGACTAAAATATTGGTAGCTGCAGCTCTGGCAGAGATAAAGTATGGGGGTGAGCCCGGCGAAACCCTCACTTTAATTTAAACACTGTGAAATGACAACTGATTGTTTCCCAAATCCGAGTAAGCTATGTGTAATTGAGCAAGGGTGAAAGACTGAGAGAAAAATACGTTTACGGTGATTGTCATTCCACTACAATAAGCGCGTGAGAAGTGTGCTGTCATAAGGCAGCGCAGTGAGAACCTCCGACCTTTTTCGTTACCTATGACAGAATTAACTTGAGGAAAACCAACACATTTCTGTTCTTTTATGCCCAGAGTTCAAACTTGCTGCGTCCTGCTGACAGCTCCACATAACACATGACATTCAGTACAACCACATATAACGGTGAGCAGATGGCGCAGTCAGACCTGACAATATTCAAATGGCCATGCAACTAACTCCATGTGTGAAGACGCCACCCCTTTGACCCACACACATACAATAACAAGGACATGAGGATGTATGCAGCCGCCATTTCCTCCTGTGAAGAACCTATCCACTCACTGTCCCTAACACCACACCTCCTCACACTCACAAAATCAGTTTCTCCCCAAAGAGAGTTATATTTGAAGTGTTGGAGAGCAGCCTTGTTCCCCACAGTGGTCTGCTTAATCTCGAACATCTCTGGGCTCTAAACCCCAATTGGCCTATTTCTGAATTTCACACACAGTGTATGTGCGGAGGAAAACAACATTTACAGCGCAGCTTGTAAGTCACTATATACACACTCACAGATGAGATCATGAAATGGGGTTAAGTTCTTTGACAATAAGTGGATCAATGACGCAGCAGTGCAGGTGAAACTCCAGGTTTTAAAACGTAGAATGACAGTTAAGATGAGAATTCTCAATGACTTCGTGTTTCCTGCTACCTTGACCGTGTCGCATCTGTTTAATCAAAAATACCCAAAGGACAAAAATTATTGCATATTTTTCACCTTCTGTTGGTAGTTTTGCTGAAATTAGCCCGCTACGAGCGGCTGACTTCTGAGTACTTGCAGCGTAGAGTGTGTAGACAAAAGCGAGCCCTCATCAAGACGTAACAGCATCATTGCATTTTCACTCGTGGAGGCAAGCGCTTCATTGCCAAGCTGCCAAATTCTTTGATGATCTTGTGCAACGGACTTGTGCATCTCGTGCATGCTGCAGAAATGTACAGTAGCCGTATTACTAGTGATATGAAAACTGGACTGTCTACAATTGTGTGACCTTTTTTGAAAGCAGTAAAAAGTGCAAATCTTGAAGAGTACCATATTTTACGCACAATAAGGTACACCTAAATTCATTTTTTCTCAAAAGCCAACATTTATAATCTGATACGACTTGTATGGGGATCAATATTCAGATTTCTTGGATGTAGTATTTTAAATGTTCTGTGAAGTACTTTGACACAGCTGCAGCAGGTGTGAAAGCTCTATGTAAATAAATCTGAATTGTATTGTGGGTTGTATTGTATTCCCTTTAGCATAGCTCCATCTAGTGGATGCACAACACAACCGTAGCCAGTACAGTAATTGTTGCTTCCTTCCTGTGCCTTATAATGCAGTGCACCGTACATATGAAAACAGTTTTAAAATAGGCCATTCATTGAAGGTGCACTTTACAATCCGAAGCGTCTTATAGCGCAGAAAATATGCTTTTTGTAGTGCTTCTCAGCATCACATTATGTTTATCATTCATGATGAAAAATGTTATTTTCTATTTTAGAATTAAACATCATTGCATTTTTGTCCCGTTTGGCTACCTGTTAAAGCAGGGGGCGGGAAACTTTTTGACTCAGAGCCATGAAACCAAAATATTTGGAAATGTATTTCAGTGAGAGACACACACATATACAGCCATCTCGTTACCTCTGCGTTTTCCTGTGGGACGCACAGTTCCAAATAATGTGCGTTTTTGGGACGCAAGGAAATTTCTCAGTCAAAAGAAACAAAAAAAAAAAACTACGGCAGGCCTGAGGATTTCACGGTAACGATCGTTACCGGTAGCGTGTCGTTTCTGTGGCGTCATTCTGATGGTACTGAAAAATTGTTTAACCATAAAACTCACCGCACACGAGTTGACTGTACGCGATCAAATCTCTCCTGTGTGATCAACGCGATTTCACTGTTCCTGTATGTGTGTTTGTGGTGTGGTGTGTGAGTGTGCTTCTTCTAATTTATTTTTGTTTTGTTTTGTTTTCAGTGTGGTGGGGGGGGGGGCGCGGAACAGATAACGTTATGTGCGCATGCGGGTTGCTATTTTAGTCCGCAAACTGATGAATCGCGCAGATGAAAGTTTGAGATGGCGGGGGAAAAAAAACACGCAAAGGTCTACTAATTACGACATTTAAGAAATGGGATTGCCAGTCTGATTTTTGATTCTGATTATGAATCGTCCGAAGGGCGTATCACTAAACTCACCTGTGATGTATGCACCGAACACGAGAGCGAGATACGATGGGAGGCACGATTACGAGGCAAGTTGGTCATTAGATTTGTAGGCTAATCGCTATGAAAAATATTATGAAACAGTCTTGGTCATTCTATAATTTACTGGTTGTAGCATGGTAACTTTATGAATAAAACATTTGTCACAAGGTGTAGTAATGCTAATGTTAACTGTTGATAGAACTGATGATGACGTGTGTTAGATTCTTTCGTCAAATTGATAGATTACACATGCAAAGAATGTCAAGCCACATCAATACTTACCTGCATTAATGATTACCAGTAAATTAATCTTTGCAGTGTGAGTTTGGAAAAAATACTCAGATTTTGTGGTATGCTGTATTCATGATGCCACATGAGTACACCATATTTTGATCCATTTATTTTTTGAATAAACCTGGAGTACACAACTGCTGATGTACTTTGCTGATGATGCTGATAAACGTATGTTGAGAGGGAAGAAATTTCATCTGTGCTGTATACAGCACATTTGACAATAAAGTTGTGTCCAATCCAATCCAATGTTCATTGTTAATGCATAGTTTTCAAACATTTACCCTTGAAACATTATACTTTTGAGTTTCAGAATTCTTGATTATGAATAGCAGTCAAAATAGAAAAATGGGTTCCCATGATGAACGTTTACGGAACCCAAAATTAGTTACCGTGGTTTCCCATTGGGTAATCCGACGGAACCGAAAAACGGTTACCGTGAATTTCCGAAATCCTCAGGCCTGCTCTTGAATTATTTAAATTTTTGCAGCATTTGTTTATAATTGTATGTATATGTTGTTATTTGTGTTATTATCATATGCAATTGAATAAATAGACCATTTCAGAATTCAAAATTTGGGACTCTCTAAATGCATAATGGGACTCATACTTTACTGATTAGCGAGTCCGTGGGACTCGCTGGGGATAAACTGTAAAATTATCACTGTGTATGTATGTACGTATGTATGTATGTATTTATTTATTTATTTATTTATTTATTTATTGAGTCATATTTTTGGGGAAGAAGCCTGGTGTTGTGGGCATGACCATCTTGCCAATGGGAATTGTTCCAGTTGTGGCACTGATTAATCAGGGTCAGGGCTGAGTGTGCCAATGGACAACAACTAAACCTAGATTTAGACCTGTATTTGTCAGAAAAATCTAATCTTTTCTGAACTTCAAAGTATCAAAATTGTAATTGTTCCGCTCTCGTTCTCGGCACCTCCTTTGTGTGAGCTCTTTGTTGTTGGGTTTTTTTTTTTTTTGCTTGCTATTATTAGCTGATATTCAAATGGCTTTGAGGTTTCCGCTGGTCATTAAAAAGCATTCAGAGTCCCGAAATGGATTTTATAAAAATTAAGGCCTGAAATGGCTTTCACAAGCATTAAACACAATGTCCACAGGCATGAAAAAAATGAATACAATTGATGGAAAAACACTGTGGGCATGGGTGACTGGGTCAGAGGCTGACGCGCAGTATGTCAGCTGCCACACAGAAGGCCGGAACCAGTCTGTGATGTGGGTCAGGTTAAATCCTTCCCGTTAGAATCAACAAATAAATATCCGAAAACTTAACTAGCACTGTTTGCTTTTTATAAGGGATTCTTTGTGTATATTTTGAGCCGGCTTCCTCAATTTCCCCCATTCAGCTGAGCATGAGGCGAGCCGCTCGGTGCCTGGACCAATGGCAGGGACGGGGGTAGCGATCGGCAATTACAGGGAAATGTGTGAAGTTTCCCTAACAATCAGTGTATTTACAGTCCGCCCCATCATAACTGCCAGCCGCTACCACCAAACCCAGTTGACGATTACGTTTTAGTGCATGACAGCCACACCCTGTCAACAACTGACTATCTTTCAGCACATGACGACCATGACACCCAACTGTAACCCCCACTCCATCCATCCATTTCCAGGTCGCGGGGGCAGCAGCTTTAGTAGGGAAACACAGATTTCCCTCTCCCCAGCCACTTCTTCAAGCTCTTCCCGATGGATCCCGAGTCCTTCCCAGGCCAGCTGGGAGACACAGTCTCTCCAGCGTGTCCTGGGTCCTCCCTGGGGCCTCGTGCCTGTGGGACATGCCCGGAACACCTCACCAGGGAGGCATTCAAGAGGCATCCTAATCAGATGCCCAAGCCACCTCATCTGGCTCCTCTCGATGTGGAGGACAAGCGGCTCGACTCTGAGCCCTCCCGGATGACCGAGTTTCTCACCTTATCTCTAAGGGAGAGCCCGGACACCCTGCGGAGAAAACTAATTTCGGCCGCTTGCATCCGGGATCTTGTTCTTTCAGTCACGACACATAGGTCGTGACCATAGATGAGGGTTTGAACATAGATCAACCGGTAAATTGAGAGCTTTGCCGCCAATTTACCGGTTGATCTACGTCCCAACACTCATCTGGAAAAAAAAAAAACTCAAATGTTTTAATTCAATAACAAAAAGCAATATTAAAGTGATCATCTTCAAAATATCTGGTACAGTCTAATTTGGTTTTATCTCTTGTCTTTCTCACTTTCTCAGTAAAACATTCTTATCTGATGTTCCTTGCCTGAAATGTTTCATATTTCATATCCATCTTGAATTACATATGATTCCTAGAGTTTCTGCATCACAAATGACTTTAATATGTGAAATCCTTAAGAGTCCCATTCTGGCATTATGTTGTTAGGCAGGAGCTATCCATCCATTCATCCATTTTCTGACCCGCTTATCCTCACAAGAGTCACGGAGCCTATTCCAGCTGTCTTCGGGCACTAGGCGGGCTACGCCCTGAACCGGTTGCCGGCCAATTGCAGGGCACACATAGACGAACAACCATCCGCACCCACACTCAGACCTTTGGACAATTTAGAGTGTTCCATTAACCTGCCATGCATGTTTTGGTGACGTGGGAGGAAACCCGAGTACTTGGAGAAACTCCATGCAGACACGGGGAAAACATGGAAACTCCCACACAGGAAGGCCGTAGCCCGGAATCGAGCCGCGCAACTCTGCACGATGAGGCACACATACACACACACACACACACACGCACACGCACACGCACACACACACACACGCGCACGCTGTATACGCAGTAGGATGTGGGCATTATATTTGGTTGGTGTTGACACAGTTTAAAAATGGCTGCATGGTGAGTTGTACAGGAGAGAAGCACTTTCATGTCATGGGTTGAACTAATACTGTGGGAAGATGAAGAATCCTGGACTTACTGCCTTCAAGCATGCAAATTTGTTCACATTTTCTGACCGTCTTGTCAGGGTAAAAACTCCGCTTGACACAGAAGGTACTTTTTTAGTTTTTATCAGTCATGGTAATTTCAGCCTGATGTTAAATAAAAATCCGATCAAACCTGCAGTTAGATGGGAAATTTACCATTTGAAAATCATCAAATACACTCAGAACATCTCTAAATATGTTGAAAATACCCCCCACCTAAAAAAAAAATCTGTCCACATGCATGATTATTTGGTACATAAACCAGACCATATTATTTTACAGTATTATGAGATACATGCACGTATACTCATTACTGTTGCGACCTTTGTGCATTTACCCTATAGTTTAGAGTATAGTAAAATTCTAACAGGGGATGTAGGACCCCACCACTTCATCACATGAAATAGATCATGTGCTCAGATCCAAATCTAGCTGTCATTTTATTTGAGTCCCGTTTTCCTGATTGTGTGGCTCATGTGGTGGCCCATCCTGCAGGCTGCTTCTTTTTCACGTGAAATTCATGGCCTGTCTCTTTCACAGAATGCAATCAGATGCGGGAAGTCACTGCCATCTCGTGGCTGCTAGTATCAAAGGCTGCAGATTCCTCCCCCATCAACCCCTGAGAATGGTCAGGGCGCCCTCTAATGTGTACAGCAGCGTCGTGCTGTACTTGTTTGAAGTTGTTGTACCTTTTGTGGTTTTTGGATGAATACTTTGGTGACTGGCTGTGGTTTGCTTGCCTCAACAGGATTTATAGTCACACTCTTTTCTTTGAGTTATGATTTAAAAATGATCTCTTTAGGCAAAATAATGTTTTACCAAAGCTATTGTTTCAAAACCATGAAGGAAGTTACATAACACGGTCATTAGTGGAAGTGTATGTTCGAACATATTGAGGACTTCAGTAATCACTGGATATTACATACACCAGCACAATCTAATAACATACAGTGTAATATAATTGTGTCAAAAATGCACCATTTGTATGCAAACATATTTAATTTTGCAAGGTTGTAACTGAACAATATATTTATTCTTGTTTGGATTGGTGTTTTAACACTACATCATGCAAAATGACATTTTTAATGTTTTTATTACCTTGGCATTACGGGCAGCATGGTGAGTGAGTGTGTGCTTCATAATTCTGAAGGATCAAATCTTAGCTCTGGCCTTCCTATTTAAAGTTTGTATATTTGCCCTGTGCTTGTGAATTTTCTCCAGTTTCGTCCGACATTCAAAAGCATGAATGTTTGGCTCATTGAAGCCTCAAATTGTCCATTGGCGTGGTAGTGAGTCTCAATCGTTTTTTTGTCGATGTGTCTAATGCAATTGGCTCGCAGCCCGTCCAGTTTAACACCTGCCCTTCACTGAACTGGCATCGGCTCCATTTCACAATTCCGATGCCGTGGGTTTGAATCCAGGCTCGATTCTTCCTGTGTGGAGTTTACATGTTCTCCCTGTGGCTGTGTGGGTTTTATCCAGGTGCTCTGGTCCTCCCACATGTTAAGTGAAGACTCTGAATTGTGTAAATGTGAGTGTTAAGATTGTCCTTATGTGCCCTGCAATTGGTAGCGACCAATCGAAGATGTACCTCTCGCCCAATGACAGCTGGGATAGGCTCCAGCACACCTGCGACACTTGTGAGGATAAGCTGTTTCGAGGATGTATGGACGGATGTTTAGCTACATGAGAGGTTCAAACTTAATCTTACTGACAAAAAAAATAAATTGTCTAATTAATCTCATTAATCATGTCAGTTGCTCCATGTACAGCACTTTGTATGCAGTGATGGCTGTTTGAAAGTGCTCTATAAATACAGTTGAGTTGAGAGTTGAGTAATCAAAAAGTTTAGAATACAAAGCCTTGTTCTTCCTATGCCTACTACAGTGATTACTCTGATATAAAGTACAGCACATACAATACTGTATATACTTATCATATTACAAGATATTACTGTATATGTGATAAGTAAGTGGATGTTTCTGTAGAAATTGACAATTTATGTTCCCGTGTTTTTTTTCCTTCAAATCACATCAAGCAAATGCACAAAGTAGTAGTCAACATTTCAGGGCTGCAGCTAACGATTATTTTAATAATCAATTCATGTGTCTATTATTTTTGGGAAGTGGGATTAGAAAAAAAACATGTTTTCAGATGCATCCCTTCAAAACTGGAAATGATTTCAAATTGACAGCGCACAAAACGCAAAGACAAATGATTCATGATAAATTCTGTCCGTGATATGGCAGAAAATAGGCAAAAATGGTGATCACTTTTTTCCAAGATAAAAGCAAATGCACACGCGTGTGTGTGTGTGTGTGTGTGTGTGTGTGTGTGTGTGTGTGTGTGTGTGTGTGTGTGTGTGTGTGTGTGTTTTTTAATATAGATGGTAGAATACATATTTCACACAGTATAACTAGACTGTACTACAGTGAAACTCCTCTACAACGAAATCGTGTTTGCGGCAAGAAATTTTTCACAACAGGGGGTTTTTCACTGTAGCAAATTTGGTCTCAGATGTAAGCACACACACACCTACACACACAAACATGTGTGTACATGCACACAAACGTATGTGTACTCTATTTTTATTCCAATAGTGCATAAGTATGAGCATACACTAATTTGACACTTCATATTGTCAGTGTAGAAAGAAAAAAAGGTAAAGAAATTGTGAAATTTACAATCAGCATTCACTTTCACTTACATCAATTTCTTGGATCGTCATTTATTTTGCTTGCTCCGTCTTTCATTTTGATCACTTTTAACCTCTCTTCCAGCATCAGAGCTCTTCTTGTCTT
>CAAKHF010020548.1:0-12429 GCA_901007745.1 Hippocampus kuda
TCTATGGTGGAAGCTGAAGCCTGCGCTGCTAGTGGATTTAGTGTGAGGGGCGGGGCGCGCAATTCCTCCCCCCACAGTCTTGGCCACACACACCTTATTCCAGTGGCAGGAGAAAAGACTCGAGACGACCTTCAAGTGAGTGCAGTTGCAGGGGACTGCCAGAAATCCAGTCTGTCGGAAACCTGCCCAGTGTGAATCCCCGTAACACAGATTTGTCGTTAGGGGTTTACTCCCGTAGCCATACGCCCCCCCGGGCTTACCCACATGGCAATGGGGCAGTGGATGGTGAGGTGCCAGGGCGTGTCCACATTGTAGTGGGCCTGTACACCTCACCTCTAGGGTCCACTGCTGCTCCGAGATCCCCTACTGGTTTAGCCTGGCCTCGCAAGAGGCCAGTTACCGTGCAATGCCACGAGGAGGCACAATAGGAGTCTTGGTGAAGGAGAGGCTATGTACTGACCTCGGAAGACTTACACACTCGGCTTCCTTTACCCAAACTGGGTTGGTCAGCGGCAGGAACTAAGGGAGGGAAGTTACATGCATCCCTACATGCAACGTCTCACTAGCATGCTGCACTAGACGCATCACTACCACCCTACGAGCTAAGCCCGCCAACACACACACACACACACACACACACACACACACATTTTTGTCGAGGCCACATTGTAGTTACGGTTTCCCTTGGAGGGCCGTTATGAATTTTGGGAAACCATATAAATGTTTAATCACCTCCACATATTACATACACAACGCACAACAAATTGATGGTTAACTGTTTTTTGTCACGTTTCGGTTTGTGACCAACACGTGGCACTGTGGGGCTTTTCCCCCTGCAGCTGCACACCTGTTAATTGGGTAATTAGGGCTATAAAAGGACTCCCAGCCCGACCACTCACTGTCGGGTCATTGTTTGCTCTAGCTACTGTCATGTTCGTTTGTTTGCTGCAACCAGGTTTGTTTTAGTCATGTTTTGGTTACTGTTATGTTTTATCTTCAGTCATGATTTTTGTTTGATACTTTGGACTTTGTTGGTTTTGTATTTAGTTTTCTGTGTTTTATCAATACACTTTTTCAAATACACCCTGCTCCTCTCTACTTCCTGCTTTTTGGGTTCCACCACCACCTCGCAACGTGACAGTTTTAAAATCAGAAGTCAAGAATAATGATTGTTATTGTGGGTTACATATGACAATTTGAAATTTTGGTTCAGACTTTAGCAGGCATCATGGTACTTGACATGCTTGATTTGCTTTCGCGGGCCACATAAAATGATATGGCGGGCCAGATCTGGCCCCCGGGCCTTGACTTTCACACCTGTGCTTTAATGGGTTCAGATATGTTTAGCTTCTGATTGTTTGAGCATCCAAGCTTGATTTACGATGGAGGATGATGTCAGACCATGATCAAAAATTCACTTTCAAGGTGCATTTTTCAAGAAAAAATGGATTTTATGAGGCCAGGTGATATACTGGAAGATAAAGACAATTATGTTTTTTTTTTTCTATTTATTAATGGTATTTGTCTTCAAATATATGAAATGCTCTTCTTTAATATAAGTCGGCTATTGTATGTATGCGATGCGTCTGCGGTATGATCGCTCATCCATACACAGCCAACCTACACGTCGTCAAAAACTGCGCACCGGTTGGGGGCAGAGTGTTTGGGAGGCAGAACTAACGTCTGTGAATCTGCAAAATTATTTGAAGTATCAGTTTAATAACATGCCCTGCAGTGTGAACGTAGTCACACGCACAAACACACACTAAGATGATGAATGCATTTAGGGTCTGATTTACGAAACAGCAGGCATTAAGTTGCATTCATACAAACAGATGATGTGCAGTGTTGGTGGGCATGTTGCACGGGAACTACTCAGATTGTGATCTCTTCACGAAAGCGCCCAACAAATGCGTGCCAAATCGCTTGTTCTTTTCTTCTAAGAAATTCCACAGGCTGTCGGTACCATTTGGGAGGGCACCGCAAGCAGGAAAGAGTTTGAAGCGATATGATTGGAAGCGTTAATGGTGGAGGCAACCCAACATGTTACGGAGTCACACAAAAGGACTGTTATCGCTGCGATAATTTAGGGGGAAGCCAGCAGCCATATTCAGCCAAATCCCAGTTTTGTAGTGTCGTGTGAAAATGGATTAATGGTTGGAGAACTATCGTATCATTATTGATACTGGCTTTTGAATCCTATTTGATTGTAAATTCACTCCTAATGTTTAGTTTTTGCGGTAAAAGGGGAAATTCCTGTTTGTTTTGCACACTACCGTGTCAGTCAACACGATTCTAACTGCATTTCTTTGTCATTTTCTCATTTCAGAGCGCTACTACTGGGACAGCAAACTGCGCATTCCCACTGCCAACTACCAGGACATCCTCAATGACGACAAGGCCGCGCTGGCGTGGCTTGTGGCGCTGCGGCGCATCGGTATCGTCTACCTGAAGGGGGCTCCGGCGGAGCAAGGCCACGTGGCACGACTCGCCGAGAGGATCGGTTACCTTCGACTGACGTTCTACGGGTAAGACTCACCCCATTGTGTGCCTGTCAACAGCGGCCAAGCCACTGTTAAATAAGCTGCGGCCTCGCTAAATGCTTCAATGGTGAGTTTTCCACATGAGCATGATTTAGTCGGAGCTCAGCCCAGGGACCGTTATTAAATCAAACTTGATATATTATTTATTTCTGTTTTCCAAGAAATTAAAAAAAAAAAAACAATTGCGATATTCTCAACATCTTTGATGGTGAGGAAAATGTGCCTTGTGTCCAGAGCGTTGGTTTACTTGGGTCCCTCTGAAAAGTTAAGAGCGAGTCTTCTGGCGAGTTTATCTCGCCGGAGTGGATCGCTTTGGTTTATTATGCGAGGACACAGACGGGGAAAAGCAATCCAAAATCATTCCAGCTGCTCTTAACCAGAGGAATTACCTGGTGCAATCAGTCAGAACAGAGGTTTGGAGGCACGGCGCCTTTCCGTTGCCAGATGAGCTCACAGAGTTGGAAGTAAAAGCGCTGTCTGTTTCTCATCGTCAGAACATGGGAGCCGAGGTTACCTCGTTAGCACTCGGCTCTTGTTCTCAACACATCTTTAATGAACAGGCCCCAGACGCACAAGTTAGTACATTTTGCTCAGACTTTGTCCACATCTTTTCGATTCATAGGAGCAGTTTACGGAACAAAAACACGGAGATGCTTTGGCTTGCCCGGTATCCCCCATTGTGGTCACCCTTGACATGGAAGACATGGAAAGGGGACTCTGAACTCCTTTCAAACTCCTTCAACGCTAACCATTGTCACTAATCAGAGCTCATCTGAACCCGTTGAGTGCCGGCCATTTTAGAGTCGTTACTGATTTTTCAAGCCTCACAGATTGCGTTGTCCAAATAACACATTGACAAATACCAAATGAAAGAATAAGCTTTATTCTTTCACCAGAAAATTTATGATTTTACCTTTTTACATTCTTTGGTAATCGGCAGTACATCGGTAAATTAAAAAAATAATAATAATAGTCCTTTAATAATAAAGGACTTCTCTCAGAATCTGAAGAAAAGGACAAACATCAAGTAGAACTGTGACTTTGATGCTAATAATTTTTCTTTCATGACATCTTTAACATCTGAACAGGGGTTTCACTTTATAAAGCAGCTAAAACAATGTTTAGGAATAATTTTTGATGGCAAAATAATCTTTTATTTAGCGATAGACAAGCACTGTAAGCATTTTTTTTTAGTTTGTCAGCTGTGAGGGGCTGTTTCTGTTACGACCTCGTCATACTCCCCAGATTCCTTTAATTTATGACAGACGCATGCTTCTGCTACCTCTGAAAATACATACCGTATTTTCCGCACTAAAAGGCTTTCATTTTCTTAAAAGCTCACAGTGCGCCTTAAAATGCGATGCGCATTACGGTAATATTTCAACCCCAAAATGGCTCCTTGCTAGAGACATGCTTACAACGCAGCGTTCAAACTTAATGCGATCGGTTTCATAGTTGAACACGGAAATAGAGCAGCAGCAATAGAGTTCAACATTAACGAGTCAATGTTATAACTTGCTGTTGGTTAAGTGAACTGTGTCGCTGCTTTATTAAATAAGTTTTACTGACATCTGATTGTCGCTATATAAATCAAGGTGTAGTGTAGTGTACTGTTGGCATTTCCTTGAGCGTAGCGCCATCTAGTGGATGCATTGTAGATTGCGTCTTATAATGCGGTGCATCAAATAGATGAAAAAAAAAAGGCAAAATAGGCCATTCATTGAAGGTGCGCCTCATAATCAAGTGCACCTTTTAGTGTGATTTTTAAACCTCTTTATTCCCTGTTGGAGTGGATGCTTCAAATATTCAACTGAAACACGGTGCCACAAGTGCCGTTTTCAGACACCATTAGAATCCACCTCTTCCCAATACTTATTGGCAGAGATTTGCTGGGTTGGAACACATGTAAAAAAGATGTCCTTTGTGTCCTTAAGAACAGCTCCAAGTCATTGGTGTAAATGTGTGGATGACACATGGGTTAAAATCAGAAGTCAGTGGTGCTATACAGCAAACCCTGAAAAACATGCTTCATGCTCTCAGGTAGCGTGAGTAACGCATGGATGTATATACATAGGCAAAACCAAGCAACAACTGAGTTGGCGCGTGGCACAACATGAACGCTTTAACTCTTCAGGTCAAGGCTGAGAGCACTCTAACTGTACCTCAAAGAGAAACTGGCTCATTGGAGGACAAAAGTGAACATATTCAAAGAAGACAGATGCTTTGAAAGAGGCTTATGAGAGGTCATCTATGTCAAGGTTGAAAAAATAAAACATCTCCAAATAGAGAACGAGGCTTGCGATGTCAACAACATAAAATTCCGTCCTTTCATCCCTTCCAAAGTGACTCAATAATATCCAAGAAATAACAACACACACTCACACTCACTGTTGGCTTTTCGGTACCTCCACAAGCAATCGTTACACCTGAATGGAGTATTGACGAGGGTTAGTCCACCCGTATGACTGTTGTTGGTGGGCTACGATTCAATTATACATTAAAATGATCAAGACGGATGGCTCGAGAATGTATTTGGCTGTATTATCCCCATTTCTGAGAACTGTTTCACATCGGTCTGTTTCACTCCACAGACTTGTGGCATCACCTGTACTGATCATGTCATGTTCCCGTCGCTGTCCTTAGGCATACGTGGCAGGTTGTGGACAAGGACATGGCCAATAATGTGGCCTACACCTCAGGAAATCTCAGCCTCCACACAGACTACCCCGCATTACACTTTGCCCCTGGAGTGAGTACATACGAAGTCGCATGCTTCGCTTTGAGGCACGCCTCGACAGTGGATGCTCCGCAAGTATATGTGTCTAGAATGCGTAATAAAGTGGACGTTATCTCGGCGCGCGGAGCACAGGTGCAGTTCCTGCACTGCATCAGCCAGGCCGAAGAGGGCGGCGAAAGTGAGGTGGTCGACGGGTTCCACACAGCCGAGCAGCTGCGGCGCGAAGACCCCGAGGCTTTCCACACACTCGCCTCGCTCCTGGTGGACTTCACCGACACCGGGACGGACTATTGCGACTTCATGCTGCAGTCCAAGAAGAGCATCATTGAGTGAGTGAGGCGGCTTGTCAAAACACACACGTGTGCACACATGCGTGTACTTGAAGGATGAGCAAGTTAAATGCTGGAGGGAGTTAACATTTTTTCATCAATGCTACTTTGTGGCACTTCCTAACCAGAAGTATGACAACAATCAACTCACCCAGAATTGTAATCCTATTGACGTACTATGATTGTCCTGCATATCATTCCGAATCCACCAAAAAAATCCATTAGGCTTATTGTAGCGTAGGGCAGTGTAAAACCGTTTAAGCACACTAAGACATGTCTGCCGTCTAGTGGTGATTGGTGATATTGCAAGTTACTTAAAGTTAACACCTGCGGATTTGCATATGTTCAGATTTTTTTTCTCTCCCCCAATATATTTTCATGTTTTGGATTTGTGCATTTGGACAAATGCATACATACAAAAATACATGCATAGTTTATTTGGTCCAGCAGTCTGGCCATTCTTGTCCTGTGCAATTATTGTTGACATCGTTAGTGACAAGTGAATCAGAAGTGTTAACCGCACTGTTAGCTGGCTGCTCTTCATCTGCAAGATTAACCCTCATATTATGTTGAAAAAAAAATCACATTGATTATGTTGTGGGTCATTTCGACCCATACTGTAAAAATCCACACTAAATAGTCAAAAAACAGGTTACACCAGTAACAACTTTAACGTGTGATATTATCATGCGCTTCATCACCAGTCCAGTTTCTCTTTGGGCCCTTTCGGCGCCACGCCAACATTTATGAGCTTCACAGTTTTCAATCAGCAACTAATGGCAATAGAAAGGCAAGTTGAACTCTCTTAAAAGACAAGTCAAGGTAGCCATCATGCCACTAGAACAAGAGAGGCTACTGTGGGCTCCTGTGAAGACCCTGTATGATGTTAAATGTTCCGCTGCTGTAGAGGCTAAATTGAGAAGTGCTGGTACCGCTGCGTACCGGCCCACTCAAAGCACTGGTTTATCTGCGTTTTGTTTTGCTTTTTTGTTTTTAATTGATCAAGGGGGCATTTATATGGTCGTGCTGGCTTCCAGTTGCCCATCCCTGACAGAGATGGAACAATACGGAGTACGCATGAATGAATTTGAGTTGACAGATTAGAAAGAGGAACACTGCCATCTGCTGGCTAACACCATTAGTGTTCTGACTTCATTCGGTACCTCTTGACAATCTCATGCCATCCACTGGCTATATTGAAGTATTATTATGTTGTTTAAGTTGTCCAAGTCATCTCTTATCTGGCATTTCGCCTTTGTGATCAGCATTAATGAGCAGGGTCAAGTTGTGAGGATAAACTACAACAACGCCACCAGGGATTCGGTGCTGGACCTCCCACTTCATCAAGTTCAGCCCTTCTACAGAGCGCTCAAGGCCTACGTGAACATCATGAAGCGACCCGAGAATGTGGTCACCTACAAGATGGAGCCAGGTTAGCGTCAACCATCTTTCTGTGAGCACTGCTTCATTTCATTTGGGTTCTACAAAGCACCCCAAATACCCTGCCTCAAATAGCGAGAAAGCTAACATTTGGCATCTTTAAACTGACAATATACAACAATTTGTGCTCTCAAAACAGTCTACTTTCATTTCATACTCATATTACCCCTAAAAATAACTGACTGACACAAAAACAGAAAAATCTGTCATTCATGAGTTTTGGCCGTACTGCGCATGTGTGTGTGTGTGTGTGTGTGTGTGTGTGTGTGTGTGTGTGCGAGCATGTGGTGTAATCCGTTAATCTCAAGAGCACCACACACACACTAAGAGTCTGTTCCACATCCATCTCGAACAAATTCCCTGGCACAGAGCTCTCGTGTGATCTTAAATGAAGAAGAAGCGAAGAAGACCCAAGGTGGGAGCGTTGAAAAACACTTACATCGTCAAGGAGAGACTTGTTTTGGCAAATACTAATTGGCATTCGGGCAACCCACTTTTATACAAAGACTGTACCAATATTGGGAAGGACATTTTGCTTTATTTACTGCTGCTTCTTTCTTGGGCAGTCAAGGCGCTTCTTTGGCTGGCTGCATTCCAATCACGTCACAGTGTCAAATGATTTGAGACTCGTCGGATCCCCTCCACCACCCTCATGTTCAGTATTTAAGATTGTAGATCTCATCGTGTTTCTGACCTTATCAGGACAAATCCACACTAAACACGCCTCAGACCAAAGGATAATGTCCATTTTATAAAATGATAGTCAAGTGCTTGATGTCCTTGAAGAAGCACAATCAGGAGAAAAACAGTTCGACTGTCTTGATATGTGTGTGCAGCCGAACTTCCAAGAAGAGGGAAGTGTCGCCTCGGTGTACAAACCGAATTCCAATGAAGTTGGAACATTGTGTTAAACATGACTACATTTGATTTGCAAATACTTTTATGATTATTTGCTAAAAACACTCAAGTTGATCCATTTGACCATGAAATATTTTGTCTTTGTACTGTATTCAATTAAATATTCGCAAATCGTTGTATTCAGTTTTTATTTATATTTAACACAACGTCCAAACTTCACTAGAATTGGATTTGTACATTCAGTGAAAGTCCTCTACAACGAAATCATGTTTGCAGCAAGAAATTTTTCACAACAGGGGGTTTTTCACTGTAGCAAATTTGATCTCAGATGTAAACACACACACACGCACACAAACACATGTGTACTTTTTATCCATCCATTCATCCATCTTCTACCGCTTATCCAAGGGCGGGTCGCGGGGGCATCAGCTTTAGCAGGGAATGTGTACTTTTTATTTTTGTTCCAATAGTAAGTATGAGCATACAGTATCACTCATGCTTCCTTGAGACCCTTCCCTCTTTAGACAGGGCTTTGGTTCCATCTTGTGGCACAAGTTGAAGGGGGTTCAAAAACTGTACAAATAATGTAGGATAGGTTAAAAGAAAACCCACAAATATGTAAAAGCTTTTTCACCGTCGGTCAGGGTCAAACTGTTTTTGACTTTGGAGGTTCAGCGCCGGCTGTAAATTAATAGTAGTAATTGAGGGAATGCAAATGGTAGAGTCTAGACAGAGGGGTCATCGCGATATTTTATGCTTTGTTGTGACTGCAGAGGCTTCTCAGTTTATGACCAACTTCTATTCTGACGGCTAACTAGAATTCTGTTCCTCTCACTCATGCAGGAGTAAAGTCACAATTACATTAAATATTGTAGTGCATGAAAATAAACAATCAATTGAAAACCAGTACGTGTGGCAATAACTCAATGTGCCGCTTGCCAACGTGTTCTCCCACATTTTCTTTTATTACCTCGTAAAAGTCGGACCCATGTATTCCAACACGTTTTACTGCAAACTGCCCTCAACAAAACCTCGTTGCTCTCCTCCTGCAACGCGTTAATATTTCACAGGAGAGAGTCAAACCCCTGGCTAATGTGGAAAGTAGTAGGAAGTCTTGAGATCCATGTCGACTTGGAGACTAAGACTGTGTTCAAAATCATCAGCCATTCCCTACCCCCTAATCATTATACAGTACAGGTAAACAGATTTTAAAAAAATATATATATATACATAGTGCACGAAAACAAACAATCGCCACCCCAGAGTGCTATTTGAAGTAGGGAACAAGGCGTCCCACGCCACCATTAGCAAACGTTGATGCCTACCCCAATACGGTTGTCGCAAGATGGCAGCAAACCTCGCCAGCAAACCCCCAATAACTAAATGCATACATTAATAAAACATAACTTCGTGGGGAGCAGCAGGCACGTATCCATCAAATGGAAAATCGTTTTAACACTTCTCGGGTGTCAATTAACTCATTCAATCCCAGCCATTTTCACTGGAGCAAACCCCTCAATCCCAGCGCTTTACTGGATTTTGACTGATCTTACAAGGCCCACAGAATATTTAGTTCTAATGCTATATAAACATGGAGCCTATCAAAATAAAGTTTGGACTCTCTTCTTCCAGCAGAAAAAAAAGTGTTTCTATCTTTTTCCATTCTTCAGCAATCAGCATTACAAAATGGCTAAGTTTCATGAAAATGGTGATTCCTGGGCAAAAAACTGAGAAAAAGAGCTTTTTGTAAAAGCATACATTTCAAGCACGTGAGGCACCACTGCCACCTACTGGTCGCTTTTTTTTACATGATTTACAATGTAAACGGCTTATTCTCATTCATTGCATTAGACCCTCCTCCTCCCTATGACGCAAAAAAAGATTTAGACGTACAAGTACGTCCTTGGTAGGCGGGGCCTAATTTAAAAAAACGTCTTGTGGAATGAAAGCGTTAATTGTGGTGGTTCACTATACCCAGCGGGTCCCAATCATCCTCAAACTTGCTTTTAGTCACTACTGGTTGCGCTTGCATTCCAGGTGACATGGTGACGTTTGACAACTGGCGCCTGCTCCACGGCCGAAAGAGCTACGTCAGCAAGCCGGACAAGGTGCGACACCTGGAGGGCGCCTACCTGGACTGGGACGAAGTCATGTCTCGCCTCCGGATACTCCGCAACGCCGTCAATTAGGATGACCCACGTCACGAAATGAACCCCGTGACAGTCAAATAGCGGCACTTTAATCTCTGCATGGCATCTGAATTGCCTTTAGGACACAGTTGGAGGAGATTGAGCTTTACTCTCGCAGCTTCAGTGCAACGCGCCAATGCAACTATTTATGAACTGTGTTTCATTAAACAAGTTCACAAGATCGTCTTGAAAGACTTAAAAGTGAAATCATCTTTCATGTATTTGAAGATTTTATTTTTACCTGCAATCACCATGCTTGTATTTCGATTTTGGAGCGAAAAGATGTCCAATTTTAAACGGAGTGTTTCCCACACTTCAAGCTTCAGATGGAAACGAATTACCAGAGGTCTTCAAGGTACAGTGTGTAGAATTACGTGCCACCTAGTGGTGAATCAATAGAATGCAATGACTTTTGCTCTTAGCGCGTGCATTTCAAGCACGTGCACTAATGTGCCTTAGAGAGCTCACACTTCACAAGCCTACTGCTAATTTCTTAAGCAACAGTGCAAGCAAAATGTCCTCCCAGCCGTGTATTCCTTGATGTGACGGAGTCAGCGCATGGTATCAGTAACAGAAAAATGGCGGCATCCTGTAGGAGGTGCGCCTTATGCATTATAATTAGTGATTATTTAATCGATACACTTTAAAAAAATGTTCCATGTGATCACATTTTTTTTGTGTATTATTGAAATTAGACACATTTTTTTACACACTGTCCCTTTAAATGTCCAAAGAAAGATGTTTTGCCATATCCTGATGGGAAGTTTTCTACGCCTCACTTTTAATGTATGTAAAATTATCTGCTCAAATGCAAAGGAATCATTTGCTTCTCGCACAACATGTTATTTATTTTTATGTGATACAGTAATTTAAGACCAATAACTAGGTTGTTCATTTGTTTTAAAAAAAAAATCCAAACATGTGCCTTTCTTCCTCTTGCATCGGTCTTAAATCAGATGCACACTAGCTGTGGAGCCAAATGTGCTTGTTTGACTGCATCTACAATAAAGCAACATTTCAGCAGTTTGTGTCTGGTTTTCCCAAAGAATTAAGAACAAGGGGCTCTATTTTGGACCACTTTATTCGATGGGTAAAGCTGTACACATTTTTATAAATCCTCCAATGACGAGAATATACTTACATTTGGCATTTCTTGACTCACAAGACAGTAGCCAGCCAACACAATGACAGTTTGACATATCCACAGATCCTCAATGCTTTGAATTTCGGATTGAGGCTTATTGTGACAGAAAAGGTGGAATGAGTAGCACTTCCTATTCATTCACTTGTATACAGTCTTGTGCTCAAAAATACAAGCTTGTACCAATAATGTATTGCTGGATGTGGAGAAACAACTGAACACGCAAACACACACACACACACACATACATATACAGCACATTGACGATGAGCAATCAGAATCTTTACGACTAAAAATGTTGTCACATCATATTCACCTCTATTAGTTCTTAGTGAACTTCGTTTTTGGAAGAATCAAGTACGTGGCCTTGTGGTAACCGTTTTAAGGCCAAAATTGTAAATCAACAGCACATTGCATCTGGGGTCTCGAGTTTGACGGTCACATTCATCACTTTGTGAAGCGGTTTTCTAGTGTGTGACTGACCTACCAAATGATCACACGCTTCACACGTTGACAAGACAAACAATCACATCACACGGGCGTCATATCACATCAATTGACAAAAAATGTTTTCGTTCTCACTGACGTAGTCAACTCTGTGAAAGCCTGGTAAGAAATGGCAAATAAGGTCTTATTGCACATTTATGTAAGTCAATATTGATGGCTATTTGCAGAAAGATACAGCAATATGTATATCTTAAATAAATACTATATATTTAAATATAATATTTATTCCCGGACGGTCACAGTAACATGCTATTAATCAACAGCAGAGCACAGACGAGGTTACAGTGGAACTAGAACAGCAAATCAGCCCGGCAGGCTGAGCTAAGGGCAAGAGAACACCAATGCTTAGCGGCGCACGTGTTCGCAGAGAGCCACGTCACAATAAATAAGCGCACAATCACACTAAGATCTATGAGGAGAGGGCTGTGAGCACGGGAGACGCATGCACTCGGTTCCTCTAAGGTTCTCAAAGACCATCTGGTTGCAGGGTAGAAGACTGAAAACAGACGAGGACAAACCTCCTGGGAACAAATATTTACACCAGATCACGGAGGGACTAAAACAGGCCAATATTTACACTGACTTGTGTGCTTCCATGTCACTGAGAGATTGTCTGTGGCGTTGGAACTCAAGTAGAGACAGATGGATGGGAGGGGAGGGGGGCGGGGGGGGGGCCCGGGGGAGG
>CAAKHF010020548.1:12449-24772 GCA_901007745.1 Hippocampus kuda
GGGGAGGGGGGGGAGGGGGGGGGGGGGGGGGGGGGGGGGGGGGGGGGGGGGGGGGGGTCAGAGGGTGCACTAGCTCGGGAGTGGACGTGGCGATAGAATCTTGGCTTTCCCGTCCGTCTCCTTCCCCTTCACGGCTGCCACGTAGGAGAAAAGGCAGAGGACCGAGTAACAGATCTGATGTGCCTGCACAAGACGAGGAGGAGGTGGAAGATGTTACCTGTCGTCTTGGTCTCATCGCGTCAAAATGTCAACAGCGTGCAGAGAACCATTTGAATGCAGATAGTAATTGGAGCAGGAAATTGATTTTAGGTGACCCCAAACATAGCGGAGCATTAGCGTGATGTAACTCAAATTCTGACTCAGTGTCATCATGTAGTGAGTGAACCGATATCAACGATGTCATTCACCAAACAGACTTCCTTCCTTTATCCACCATTACCTGCGCTAACGCACTGGTTTACTGGCTTGTTACGCCAGACATTACAAAGATCTGATTGGCTGGATCGGATCGGAACATATTTAGCATTTTATGCAAACTCGGCGATCGGTTGTCATTTGCTGATCGATCAATGAAGTGATCGGTTCCCCAAAATAAGTCATTACAGCAAACAGAATATTCACTCCAGGTACGCGCTCTGTGCTGCCATCGTGAAGACGCCAAGGTCTCTCAGCCTATCGAGTCAGATTTTTGCAAACCATTTTTGAATTAACTCGCACCATTTGCCCATTCGGGAAGCACACAAACCAATGTTTTTGAAAGACAACTAGCATAAAATAAATCATCATACTGCGCCATTTTAATACTCTGATGAGAATCCTTTTCAAGTCAATGGGCTCCTGTTGACGTCACCAAATGTTGAGATTGCTCCATTCTTTAAACGGCCTTCACAGCAGCCACTTTCACATGCCGGTTTGTTGGTCCTGCTGCCTTCATTTTGGTTTTCAATAAGCGACTAGCATGCTCGATTGGATTGGGATTAGCACGCTGACTTGGCCGTAGAGATTTTATTTCTCTGCCATCAAAAGCCTGGAGTTGCTTTTGCAGCATGTTCACGGTCATTATTCATCTACCCGTTAAGCGCCATCCTACCATTTATGTCGTAGCATTTGACCAAACACTTCATTGAGTTACATTTGTCAGCCGTCACATCATCAATAAACGCCAGCGAGACTGTTCCAAGCCACAATGTTTGACACAGGACGACGTGTGATTTGAATAAAGAGCACCCCTTTCCGTCTCCATATTTCCTCTTCATGATTTTGGATTTAACTTCACCTCGGTTTCAGTTGTCCAAAGATTTTCTTCGATGTTTTCTCGTAAATTCAAATTTAAACATTTCATGCGCAAATACTGTAATGGTAACCTGTAACCTGATAAGCTGTCCACTGTAGTAACCACTGTCCCTGAAAGGGTTAAATTTGATTGAATGATTCATTCATCCATCCAGAGGATTCCTGACTTGTAGTGATTTTATTAAGTCCCAAAGGAACCAATTATGTGATCATCTCTTCGGTCTCCCGCAGGCGGTTGGATGTTGTTGAGAGACGAGAGACTCATCGATATTGCTGACTGTTTTTTGACCGCAAGGTCTGTGGGCTAATCACTACCCAATGAAGAATGCTGTCTGAGATGAAAAAAACTGGCAAAAGGTGAAGGAAGCTTCTGCGAAGACCCAGCCGGCCAAGTTTCAAGGAGGCAACTCTGACTTTGGTGACAACCGCGAGCCCCATTTTAGGCAGTCATTAAAGGAAAGTCATTATCATGTAATCATTAAAAATGATGACAGTCCTGCCTTGAGGTGCAAGTTCAAGTTGTTCCCTTACCACACACATAACCCAAAACATTTGTATCTCAAATGTTCTTTGACCACAGAAATGAATGGAAACACCATTAATTCATTCCAATATTTTTTTCATGAAAAAAAAATATCATGCTATATTATATTTTATAAAACATGCAGTAATAACATAATTGCAAATAATTAAAATGAATAAAACGATTTTTGTCATACTTTTTCCCTTCAATGCACATTGTGCTGCTTATTCTTGTGTGCAGTCTTTGACCACCTGAGGATAGTATTAGACAGACATACACATATACCGTAACCGGAGAGACTCAGCTCCTGTCTCTGCTTCTCAGTAGAGCAGTAACAGTCATTCTTCACAGAGGATAAAGAATATATGCCCGTGAGTTCTGCTCCATTGTCTGTCTAAATGTGTTGCTGCGCCGGTTGTACTCAGAGATCCATTGCTTAAAAGGTAACAACACCGCCACATATAGTAGATACTAAGTTTGACAGTAACCTGAAGATGAGCATGTCAAAAATTTGAAGCCTTTTTTGGGGGTGGGGAAATAGATCCTTCTTTTATCTGCCAAACTGTCACTCGTTGTGAAGTGAGATCAGTCACATAACACATACAGCGCTCGTATCTCAAGTTTGCGCTTGCAAGTCCAGTGAAGGTGTGTCACTTGTACCTCAAGGCACCACTGTATGCTATTTACAATTGCATCAAAATGTAATTTTGATGCAATAGAGGTGTTCTGCAAATAGAGGTGTTCTGCAAAAATAGCTCGAATTGCACCACAATATAATTTTAATAAAATCTTTCAAAGCTAAAGGTCTGTACTTAAATCTCGCAATGATTGTTTTCTTTTAATTATTATTAATTTTAAACAATCCAGGCAAAATTGGGTGTACACATCCGGTACTAATGACAAGCTACAAAATAGTGATACCCTGGATTCCCGCGGATTCGCTTATTTGCAAATTCTCAAAAATATGTTTAAAAATAATTTTCCTTTTTGTTGTTGTTGCTATTTTTTTGTCGGGGGAGGAGGAGCAACCACCCCCTTTTTTTTTGTAGAGAATGCACATTCGAGGGTTATCAGTTAATTATATGCAGATTTTCACTATTTGTCGGCTGGCACAGTCCTTATCTCACTCAAATAGCCGGCCGGGGTCCACTCTACATGAATTTCCAAACAATGTAAGGTGTGCAAGTCAGACTATAAAAATTTGACTTTGTATGTTATCAGCTAGACTGATTTACATAATGATCTTAAAAGTCTACTTTCAGTACAGTGTGACACATTCTGACAGAGAGGCACAGTGGCGCACTGGCAGACTGAAAAGGACTCACCATGGGGGTCTTGTACTTGTGGATCACCACTTCTTTAGTTTCAGGAACTATGCCGATGCAAGAGACAGAAGAGAAATTCAAGGGCAGCAGGAACTTGAGTCAGTTTACGTATGAAAGTTTTTTTGAGTGTTAAAGAAGTGAAATCTGAACATGGCTTGAAAATGAGTTGTGAGCTAGCACTCCCCCCACCATTAAAAAAATGCACACAAATTGAATTCATGCTGTGTGTGTGTGTGTGTGTGTGTGTGTGTGTGTGTGTGTGTGTGTGTGTGTGTGTGTGTGTGTGTGTGTGTGTGTGTGTGTGTGCGCGTGAATTTCATGTGAGATGTGAGAAATCTTGACTTCAGACGATTAAAGGATAAAAATAGCCAACAAAAATGGACAAATGTGTTTTTCAAGAGAACCGCTTCGATGTGAAAAGAACATAAAGAGAAGACAACTTTCCTCTCCACCCCATTGAAATGAATGTGAAAAGACATGACGAAGAAGAAGCGGATACGCAGTTGCCCAACATATTTGGCCCCAGTCTGACTTTTCATTAGTAACTGAAACCAGAGCAGAGAAGAGGCTGAACTGAAATGAAGGACATGTTAAACCTCTTCTCCCAGCACCCCCCACCCCCAAAAATAAAGAAATACAAAATTCTGGAAGAGCCCCCCTCCCCCTTTCTGTTGCAAAAATGGCTCATGAGGGATGGAGTCTGGGGTGATCTCCCAAATGAACCGCAGCTGATGAGGGGAGCACAGGACAGGAAAATGAAGAACAGATATTGTGTGTAGAATTTGTCTGAATAAAAAAAGTGACAACACTTTACCTGCTGGAGAATGAAGGTTTTCATAGTGGCAAAGATGAGGGCAACATTACAAAAATCAGCACAGAGACACGACAGTAACCCAGCCTGGCGCTTCACTTCAACCTTCGGAAACTATTTCCTTCTTCTCCTGCCTGCTGCTCACACCACCAAACTACAACACTCACCTCCTACTTCATCTCGTCTTTCCATTAGTCTGTTCAGTACACCTAGTGCCCTATCAATAATAACGGCAACTCATTATATGTGGTTGACTCCACTCACCGACTTTCGGATGAAAGAAAAAGTAAAATTAGGATGTATTTCAATGGACAGTTTGCATTCAGGCCTGGGATGAGGTGAAGCCCTTAAGATCAATCTTGTATTCCAAAAAAATGGGCTGAAATATGTAAATAAAAAGCTGTGTTTATTACCGTATTTTCCGCACTAAAGGGCGTGCTGGATGATGAGGCGCAATGAATGGCCTATTTTTAAATTTTTTTTTTTCATACATTGGGTGCACCGCATTATAAGATGCAATCTACAATGCATCCACTAGATGGAGCTATGCTCAAGGAAACACCAACAGAACGATCAGATGTCAGTAAAACGTATAATAAAGCAGCGACCGTTCACTTAACCAACGGCAAGTTATAACATTAACTCGTTAACATTGAACTTTCTTGCCGCTGCTCTATTTCCGTGTTCAACTGCGTAACCCGATCGCCTTAAGTTTGAACTCTGCGTTGTCAGCATGCCTCGAGCAAGGAGCCATTTTGGGGTTGAAATATTACCGTAATGACCATACACAAGATGCATCGGATTTTAAGGCGCACTGTGAGCTTTTAAGAAAATGGAAGTCTTTTAGGTGCGCCTTTTAGTGCGGAAAATACGGTACTAATTCAATTCAGAATTTATATAGTCTGGCTCGCTGCCTCCTACAGATTTAAGACTTAGAAACATTTGCTGGAGTTTTAATCAAGGCTAAATTCTATTGTTTTGTTCAGTAACTACAGCCTCAAACAGATGTGTATGGTAACTCTACCACAAAATCACTATCTTTTGGATGTAAGTAACTTTACCATGGAACACTTGGGATTAATCAAGCAATGGAATTACGGTATTTATTTCACATTATTTCTGAATGAAACCTATTTTGCTACGCTATCTAGTTGTGCGTCATCAACTGTTTCATTTTGTGGTGTGTCCATCTTCCTGCCGCTCACGTCGAATTTAGTGAACCCTAATTAGCTTTTTGCCACGAAGCTGAGTTACTGCCGCGCCAAGTACAGGTCTACAATCAATAGATGGTGTAATTACCAAATTCCTCCAGGACAAAGACTCCCTTCACTGTATTGCACTTTTTTATGTGACTCAGCTCTATGAAAACCTAAAAAAAACAAAAACAAAAAACAAAAACAACAACAACACAAGACAGAACATTATTAACTTAACAATACTGGATGAAAATTCAAACTTTCAATGTATATATTAAAAAATAAACAGTTTAAAACTGCCTTATTCAGTATGAAAGGTAAATTAAAAAGAAGTTACATGTGGAATGCAGAGCTTTTAACAGGAAAGGAAGAAAAGAAACATGAGAAGTTTCCATGATACATGGGCAACAGTTAAATGCAGTGGGACTGTTCAAAGCTAACTACCACTTGATAATAGCATTGGAAAGCACATCAGAGATCAAATCTTTTGCACTTTAAAATTCGAACTGTATTCGTCAATCACTGTGGCCCATAGATGCATACATGGAATTTTCATATCAAAGAGAAAAGGACACACAGCTACAAGAGTAAAAGGAAACCATAAAGGGGGAGGAAAAAAATAAGAACAAAGGAACCCATAAGATGTTACGGCTAAGAAGCAAACACAGCAGAGGTTGTGTACCTTCCGCTCCTTGCAGGGGGAGAAAGCATGGGAGAGAAATGGTTTGGATTATTATCGGACAAAAGAGCACAAACACTCAATGACAGTCTCGGTGGGCACTGTCCACAGAAGCTGTGTACAGACTTAGTGGGGAATCAAGACCATACCCTAACCATTAAGAGACAAAAACCGGAGCAACCATTTGACTCGGGTGTTCAAAAGCTAGCTTCACCTTTGCTTTCCATCCCCCCCAGAGCCCTCCATGCCTCCTCCTCCAGCAATAAGGGCTGGCACCACACCCTCACACAAGCGCAACAAATTCATGAGGGCACTCAACGATGAACGCTTGGTTCCTCCAACTTTATAAAGATGCCACCTCTGACATTGCCCCTTCTGCAGAGCAACAGCCTGTACTTTGTCATTTTGTGAGTTGAATGTTTTAGAGAAACAAGCTAACACGGAGATGCTGATGATTTAGCAGATTATTTACGCTTAACCAGGGGCTGGCTAGCTTTTGTAGCAAGCAGGGAGTGCAATTTGCAGACAATTGACCCTCTTTCTGGGTCCAACCCGAGACCTGCTGAGGTTGGACGGCCTTCACCCTAACTGGGAAGATGCCATCACTCTTTCCAAACACAGATTAGTGTTTGAACCTTCCATGACAGTCCATATTAGAAGAGGACGGGTTACTGTGTGTAAGACTTGAGCCAACTAGTGTTATGCAATACTATTACAACACAAAATGCTTTCTGTAGAGATTAGGAGAGTTGCACTTATTTAGTAATTCACTACCTACTGTTGCATTGCATACGGACATTAAGGTATTTCTTCCTTGGTCGGTCTTATGAGTGACACGGTGTTCGTTCCAATCAAAGTACTCAGACCGACAAATCAGATTCCTATGATCCTAACTTACCGCCACCCCTATAGTCGCTCTGAGTACAATACGGGACTCAGGCAAAACAATCTTTTTAATATTACGACTAAGAATCTTGTATATTAGATCACTCTCCTCAAAAGCCCAGCTGTTTCATGACTTATTTAGAGACCATAATCTTAACATTATTGGACTTTGCGAGAGACCTAGTTAGAACCTAATGAGTTTTTAACGTTAAATGAAGCCTCTCCTCCAAACTTTCTCAATTCAGATGTTGCAGGTCCTCATAGGAAGGGTGGGGGTCTAGTCTGTATATCCCAATCTGCTCTCAAATTTAGCCCTCACTATCACGACAATTTTAAAACATTGAAGTTCTCGTTATGCCACCGACAGCCTCGTGGCCGTTTTATTTTGCAGTTAATTACAGTCTCCCTGGCTCGTGCTCTGGCTTTTTAGATGAATTTTCTGAACTTGTGGCTGACTGGATGACTCGCGCAAATACTGTACTAATTATGGGTGACTTTAATATTCCTACTAAGATTCACTGTCCGAACCACTTACAGTGGCCTTTGAGACAGGATTGATCCTTATGGTTTCATGCAGAGAGTAGATAATAATCAGTCTCAATAAAAACAACCCAAAACACTGATTTGATAGAGTGGCAATGCTAACAAAACAGCAGCCAACCTCCCATAGCTCCCGCCATTCAGCTCAGGATTTCATGCCATTTTTCTCTGAAGATTCAGCTCATTGGGGACGCCGCTAACAATCGATTTAAACTTCTGGATTTAGGGCCGACCTCTTTACTGAGACAGCCCTTGCTAAAGTGACAAATTATGTTCCCCTAGCTATCGAGTTCGACGGCTGATTAATGCTATTATTACTCAATCTTAGCGCTCGCTGCCGAGGACAACAGCAATCATCATACGATTAGAACAACTTGAAACAAGTGCTGGTATTTCAGGCTCAGCACTTCCCTGGTTTAGTTTTTACCTCTCAGAGAGGATGCACTGGGTAATTAATGGCAATGCGGCTTCTGAGTTTTGTAGTGTTACGCATGGAGTCCCACAGGGATTGGTACTTGCCCCTTCTATTTTTTTTAGCATTTTCATGCTTCCACTTGGTGATATTGGTGAGAAATACAGGGTGAGTCAAAAAATAAAGAAGTAAAACAGACCTTGACACTCGCTGAGCCAATAGGGACATGTGTGTGTTTGTGTAGGTGTGGGGGGTGATTTCTACCTGGGTGCATGTTATGCACGGGATTTTACAGCATTATTATTGTGTGTGAGGAAAAAAAAAAGAGCTAATTGTTCAGTCAAAAGTTCACCATGGTGATGTATCAGACAGCCTAAAGTAACTTTAAATTGTGGTTCCTTCTAAATTTGAATTGGTTGAAATTAGAAAATAATGGAGGACTACAACACTGCAAAATAATGCACCTCAATGATTCATGCAGAACATCTGTGAAATAATGTCATTAGGGCTATGGTTTGGGCTTGAGAACAAATCAATGACGTTTTTTTTTTTTCGTGTTTCAAGTTTGAAGTTATGGGCGTAGAAGACAACAAACATGTTACAGGAAAGAAAACTATTCCTCAGATAATTTTAGACAAGCCAGCAAAAAGCACAAATGTTTTGTTTAATTTATCTCGTCTCATATGCGTAGCAATTTAATGCATGTGCCATTCTGCGTAACACTGTTTAAACTTGGAACAGCACCCCCATGAAAACCGTAATGGAAAAAGGCCAACACCAGACAACTGACAATTCATGCTCTGAAATGTCATAGATGTAAGGAAATGCAGAACTGAACAAAGTTTTGTTATGGGGATACTGCATGACTGCGTCTTGTCAATGGTTCCAAGTAGACTACGAAATTATTCAGAAACTCATTAATATTGGATTATGGCATATCGCTTATGTTTACGCAAAAAGGAAAAGATTCCTTCTGCGCTCTTATTTTGCATACACCACGTTAGGTGCAGCAGTGCCGTTTGAACCTGCCTTTCAGAAGCACTATTTAGTGATGCAAAATCAGCCACTGCCAACAAAGCGTCTCGGTTTGATAAATTGATCCTTTTCCAAAACCTACAAAATGAACTGCGCGGTAATTTTGCACTTTTGGCAGATCAAATCCATTGCCCAGCAGATAGATAAACAAAAGTGAATAAACACATCTAAAAATATAGATACATGTATTTGGGTGAGCAATCAAGTTTAAGACGTATTTTGCACGTGCAAATCTTTATTTAAGCAGGCTCTAAATGGGTATGGAAGAATGGTGCTCATTATTTTATGAAAATGTGCACCAAGACCAATGATGACACCCATCTGTCCTAACTGTGCAGATGTGAAGACAAAACATGACAATGTTTGAGGGTCCAAACTGAAAATGTCCAGGTTGCTACTGAATAGCCAATTATTAATGAAAAGTCTTTGATCAAGGTCATCAGTCTTACCACTGACGCACAACACACACAACACTTAATTTCCTCCCATAAAGTAAATTAACAAGCAGTTGTTATCTCCCAAATGTGAAAAGAAACATGTGAAGGGATGCGTTTATAGTGTATATTGTTTGAGAAATGCAAGCATGCAGGCAAACACACTAACACGTAAAGAAAACAGCAAAAACAAAAACGCAAAAGACACAAGTTCTTCCTCTAAGGAAAGTATCTAGTGTGACCAAAGGCCAATCGAACATTTGACCAGACCTTGCTACCTTTGGATTGTTCGCTAAAGTGGGTAACAGTAGAGGAAGATGGTCACAATGTGAAAGGAAATGCAAAGCAGTGAGATGAGCAGAAAGGCATCGAATATAATGGGATGAAAATTGATTACCATGAGTGACTTGTTTTCATGCCCTTGAGTGAGGATATGAAGCCTCTTTCTGCCGTGGTCCTACTTACCTGACTATGCATGAACTTTAGGTTAATTCCCTCCAAAGTGACCTGCAGCAATCCTCCCTCACCGGTTTTCATATCTTGGACAGGAAACTCTCCACCGAGCTCTGGACCTAACGAAATAAGTCCATAGTTGAGTGCCATTTAGGACTGACGCATTTTTCAGACAAATTTAGTGGCTTTAGTTACATTTGTCCGGTTGTAAACATTGAGCAGAAAACAAAGACACACGAGCTGATTCCGAGGTTGTTTTTGTTCTTCCTTGACCAGGCAGGACTGCATAAACATTTAGCATGTATGTATTCTGCAGCTCATACGAGAAGCGCTCAATTTACAGTGGTACCGACAAAGGAGAAGGTGACGAACTAGTTTGCGCAGTGATGAAAACGTGTCTTCACGCGGCACAAGATGGCACGTTTGCCACTGTGGTTGATGTTTTTATTTAATTTGAATGTTATAATCATGGACGAGAACAGCTTTTTTGATACAAATAATAACTGCAATTATGACTGTGTTAGCATAGGTTAGCAAAAGTCTGTAGGAACAGAGCGTGAACCGGGGAGCCTACTGGATCGGTGGATTGTTTGTGAATTGACTTAATGAACTGCTTCGTGGAAGCCTTTTACAAAAACTAGTCCAAAGTACGCTTCTTTTCTGCACTGGCGTGAAATCAGATTTTGATCACATCTACTTGGGCCATCCCACACAAATAAATCCAAGCTACTATGAAAATACATCGCCATACCTGGTTTGGAGCTTTGCTGTCTAGCTGCGGCTCTTTCCATACTATCTTTAACACAGTAGTAGAGGTCACGACACTAGAAAGCAGAGGGGAAAGTATTGTATTTTAAGGGTAGGTGGGAAATACTTTGGGTAACTAAAGAAAAACAGAGAGCTAGACTTCACACCTTTTTGGTATAGAACTTATTGAGTTGAGTCTCTTGGCCGTTACGTCTCCAGAGACATAAGACCTTGGTTTTGGGGCAGTAAGTCATGTTGATGAGTTTCTCGTACCACCAGCGCTCGTACACGGTGCCAATGTTGCTGCGAAGGACTATGCAGTCATCACAAACCTAAGACATTAATGAGTGAAATGTAAAACACTTCAACAACAGGCCCAAAGTTTAATTTGTAATTTGAAACCAGATCAAAGACAATGCAAACCTCCATGAAGAAAATGTCCCCAGTTGTATCGGTACCAGCGTGCACAACAAACGTTTGCTTCTTGATGTGACGGCTTCCACAAGGCCTAATGGACAGCTCGCGGCCATTCTAAGAGTACAACACAAAAAGGTGTTGCACTATAGTTCCAACAGTACTTTAAAAGAGACAAACGCCTACCATTTGGGTCAATTTGTCCAGCAACTCATTAATCTCTTGGCTGTAGGTAAGGCCAATGTGGGACTTGCCCATCAAGCGCCTCACTTTCTTCCGGATGTCATTTTTGTTTACCTACGACGACATTCACGGGAATACTTGTTTAATGTACAAAGGTGTCAAAGTATCTATGACATATTATATGCAAATATAGTTTCTTACTTTCATCATGAGCATGTATGCAATCATGTTGTGCAGTAGTGTAGCCAGGAGTTTGTCCTCATCGTCCTCCAGTCGCTTGCGGTCATGTTCTCCCAGTGACAAGTATCTATTGAAAAACGCAGACCAGTAACAGTCTTTGGGTGTATTGTGAAAGGTTCATGAATTTGGTTTACATTCTTAAAGCAATTCTAACCGCCCCCCCCCCCTCCACAAAAAGGAATAATAAATAAATACAATAAAATCTGAAGTGAAATACCACTCACTGATGTGCAGTCCCCCTCAAAGGTTTAGGTGTTAACATTATTTCTGGGTCTTTGTGGAAGTCAGTTATGCGGTAATCTCGTAAACATGCTAACTAGCTAACCAACCTACAAATAATCAGCAATCAAAAAATAAAATAAATTCTGATTTGAGCTTGGGGAGGAAACCAAAACGCGAAAGAATACTACATTAAACTCGTCAAACCTTTCAATCATCTCTTGAGGTCCCTGGTCCAATCCCATCCCCTCACGCTCTAACATGACGGCGTCCAAATAGGCATCCTCCCAGAACTGCACCTGGTCCCACAGCGTGGAGCGTTCCTTACCTGTAAAATCATCAATCACATCACTCAAAATGTGCAATGCTCCATGCTGACACATTCTATAGGACGGTCTTCAAAGGATAATCACTACACTTAAAGGGAGTGGCGGCCCTGCCTAGATGGCAATTAATAATGTTAAAAGGAAGACTGAAGTTTCCTCATTGAAGTTTCCTCAACGTCACAGAACAGACTGTGTGTGGGTGCATGTTGACGTACCGGTATAGCTTTGTTTTAAGATTTATAAAGAGATTGATGAAAAAAGTGGACCCCAGCTATTCATGGGGGATAAGGACTGAGCCGGCCCGCAAATAGTGAAAATCCGTGTGTTGTTGATGCCCATTGAAATGTGTTGGGAAAAGCATTCTTTAAAACCAAACAAACAAACAAACAAACAAAAACATTGATTAAACTCCAATTTGCATTTTTCATGAAAAATGAGGGTTGGCTCCCTTAATAATCAAATCACGACATTATTAGTTTGCATCTGTCATAGAGAAGCTGAAGGAGGAAGAAGTGTATGTCTAGACACAGTGCAAGAATTACAAGCATGAAGCCAGAGCACAGTCATACTTGACAGCTTTCCATTCCTTCTCAACAATAACACAAAAC
>CAAKHF010020550.1:3939-20271 GCA_901007745.1 Hippocampus kuda
GACGGAGGGTGGAGACATTGAGGTGAGACAAATCACATTAAGCCCCCCCCCAAAAAAAAAGGAAAAAAGTCTCATTTTTCTTGTGTGTCTGTGGTGCTGAGCCGATCGGTCATGAGGTGTATGAGTATCACATCGCTCCAGCAAAGGCATCACACAAAGGAAGAAGCTCTGATTGTACATCGTTTATCATTTAATATTGCACACAGCTCTGGTCTGTCTTTTTGAGTGTGAGTTCTTGTTTCTAAGTTTGTATGAGAACATCCAGCAGTCCAAAAGCTCAACAAAACAAAGTCTTCCCTTACATTGACACGTAAATCAGCGTTTGTGGGTGATCCAACAGCTCTTCCTAACCGTCTGCTCAGTGTGGGTCAGTTACCTGTTAACATACAGTAGCTGATGGCGCTTGTGTTAGCATAAGCTGGAGCACTGGGAGGACTCAGCCGGCTCGCAGGCTAAGCGAAGCCTTTTTCATTGCACAAATGAGACCATTCATCACAGCTTTGTTTGCTTGTATACTCCCGCTCATGAACAATTAATGCGCTGCAGACATTGGAGTGCTTTGCTGTTACCCTCCGTCTCTTTGTCTCACTTTCACTCACTTTTGCTGCACCATCAAATTCTCCTCCTGGCTGTACATTTAGTACCGGTTAGTCATTTTGTCTAAGAATGAAAAGGTTACCTACTTGTAATGTCTCGCCAGCTGCCAAGAGTGTTCTGCTTAAAACTATAAGCACACGTGTTCATGCTATATTGAATATTCTCAAGCTCATTACTTTGTTAAATGTTATATAACTCAATAAGCTCAGGCTTTGTATGAGTGATCAATATTTATTGAAGGACATTTACTTAAGCAATTTGTTCCAAGTGCCTTGTTGCCAATTACATTCCTCGAAACCCTCCCCGGGAATTTAATCCCACATATGCTGATCCCAAGCTTGTCCATACAACTTTTTTTTTCTTTTTTACCTTTTCAAACAAGCTCTGCAAAATGATTTGTCTCATCCTAATGAAATATTAAAGAGCAGACGTGATTTATTTCAGTGTACGCACCAGCCATGTTTTGCTCATTGCCACAATGAATAGCGTCATAAAGGGAGAAGAAGCATGAATAATAGATGATTACAGCGAGACTCCCCATTGCTCACTTGCGAGGGTTTACATGTTGGGTGTAACGTCGCCTTTGGCTGTATCTGTTGCTAAAACAGACTCGAAATACAAACAGTGAAGCATCCTGGCAAGAACTCCCGGAAAGGAGGTTTCACATTTCTCTTCTTCATTTGTGTGACTATTAAGATGAGTAAACAAGTGAGATCCTTGGGTCTCACTTGCAGCACAAATCATCTTCATCTTGTTTTTTTTTTTTTTGTTTACATACCATTATTAACAGTGATTTTATTTGTCATTTGATACATAGATTATTTCTGTTTTCATTATTTGCAAATGTTGAAAAACAAAAATCACCAAACCCATAGGTACACATCTTTGCAAATCTCCCAAATGTGAAAGGGAAGTATCGTGATATAATCTGAATATGACAAGCTCGAACTGGAAACTTGCACATGCAGTAACTCATATTAAAAATTGTGACATCCAATGAAGGCTTGCTCCTTAATTCAGTTTGGTGAACCTAAGTCCCATTATGAGACTGGTTCAAACCCATCGCTGCACACGACATCAAAAAGCAAGACTGATTTTATTTTATTTTTTTTAACTTGGCGTGGCATAACTCTCATGTACACACTGAAGCGCTTGCACAAACTCACACACACACACACACACACACACACACACACACACACACACACACACACACACACACACACACACACACACACACACACACACACACACACACACGTACACACGCGGAAGGCACACAAACTCTTCGAGGCAGTGAGCGAGAAAACATGCATTCAGAGACCTTGGGAATTCAGTCACATCTGTGCCTTTTCTCACACTGTTTGCAGAAAAAGGTCTCGGGATAAAACAATAACAAATAACTGACACTCCAAGCTAGCCCTCACTGTTTGAATTCAACACAAGCAGCATTAACGCAAAAAGCTGTATCCTTACGAAGGCGCTGCATTGGCCATCTGGGCAAAAATAACAGATTTAGATTTAGCTGATGTTGTGTCTCTCTTCTCTTCAGGAAACCACTTTGTTGCCGTGGGCGTTGCAGTGAAGACGATCACAAAGGGGGATTAAACATCGGAGTGTTGGAAGGAAGCAATTGATTTAAATGTCAGGGTACATATCAACAATTCCCACCCCATCGGCCCGGTTTTATTGGACATTGTCGCTGGCGTCGTGTGCAGCGACTGTCCCCGGGAGACTCAGTGGAGCTTGGTGATGCTCGCACAGGCCCGGTGTGTAAGGGACTCGTGGCTGGTGCTGGTGGTGCTGGGGGGGTGGGCATCAATAATTCACAACAGTATTGCCGGAGAAACAGGATGCAAAAGTGCAAGAGAGTTGGAGAAACATTTCTCCAAGCGCTGTGCAACTGAACAAAGTGACACTGCTTATTCGAAGATTTATTTATTTTCTCACGTTGTAAATGTATTTAAACCCGAAGACACCTTTGAATGCTATGAAGTCAGCCAAGCTGGTTTATTTTCAAAACATATCACACGTGCGGAATTTCATTTGGTGGAGGTCTCTGCGAAAGAAAGCTCTCCAGATACCCAAAAGAGCATGCGGCTATTTCCCTGGCCTGCTTATTAAATTTCCAATCATAGCCCGTAGTGCCAAGCCTTAACCACCATAAAACACCTCCTTGCTATGTAGCCATCCGGGCAGAAATTGCTATTGCTTTTTCGAAACCTGAGGGTTTTCTTAACATTGATTTCTGTTTCGATGGGAAGGAGGGAAATAGGGTTGAGGCTATCATTAAAACGGAGACACAGAAGAATGGGCATGGCTCCTTGTGGAGCCTGCAACACTCGTGCTGAGTCGGCTTAAAGGTGCATTCCCTGGTGTGTGTTTGCCAGCTCATTCTCCCCGCAAAGAGCATCTCCTTGTTATGGCTATAGGCTTAATCCATTATTGCTCCAATTGCCGTTGTGGATTCAGTCACAGCCTTGCCCACACTGGGGTCAATTACCAAGAAGCGATCATTTATACACTGGGAGATGGCTGTGTGATGAGGAGTAATTACGTACTTGATAAGGAGTGAATCAGGTTATGATTAGAATCAGTGCTGTAATGACGAAATTGGGATTTAGTTCTTATGTCATCGAAACATTACTCTACCTTTATCATGGTGCACACAGTGTCAGTGTCGGTGTGTTTTTTTGTTTTTTTTTTTTCTATCTGCCTTATCCCCCACTCCCAAGAGGCTGACTCCAGGGCCTCCGCAATTTTCTCATTAGCGATTAGAGTCCAGTGTTCATTTCCCGGCTATTGACTGTGCTGCTCCAAAACGAGAGCCCATCACATACATTGCTCCCGCTAATTGTTTCCAGTCATAATGAAGTTCCTCGCGGCAGAGGAATCGTAGTTAAGGCACACTGGGTCGTATGCATGTCCGCTGCATGAATGTGAATACGAGCTGTCCTTCTTGTTCACTTTTTCAATTTGTCTATAAGTGTAGATTAATTCAGTGATAAATGGAATCGTTTGTCTGAGAGTGAGTTATGATTAACCTTATCTGTCCTTACGCGTGTATTCATTGGGCAAATGAAGACATATGGTATTTTCTCTGTGGATGGTTGATGGAGGACACCGGCACCAGTTTTGGCACCTTGCAAGTTGTCAGCGGAGAAACGTAGTGTGTGTGTGTGTGGGGGGGGGGTTGGGGGGTATTTTGTATAATTAGAATAGCTAGCTCACAGGCACATTTTCAAGTTCACAAAACCTTTTACACTGTTGTGGAGCTCCAGAGACCAAATTATTGTGTTAGGTCAATTACTCATAAAATTTCAATAAAATTTAAGACACCAACAATTAATATACTTGTCACTGATGATCTCTTGTAACGCTTTACCCTTTAATGCCTGACCCATCAAGGAATGGCCAGAAAAATCTGATTTTTGGGAACTGAGATGTTCATTAAAAACCCTTATAACAAAATCCACAGAAATGTTTTGGCCATATCATGTTGTTTTAGATATTTGTCGTATTCCATTTATAAGCATTATGTAGATTACATCTGAAAATAAAAATTTGGGGAAAATCATATTTTAAATCTGCAGTATCAAATTTGATACAGATGATTTCATGTAATATAAAGAATGAGTTAGATGATGAAAATGCATGTATCAAATATGATACAAATTACATTATAGGGTTTATTGTCTATATTAGGCCAGAATCAATAAATCCCAGTGCCCATCCACCATTCTCCAACAACAACATCACATTCACCCAGTAAGTCTCACAAGGCCCCACGCTGTTCACACGCTGAATCAGAATGACAGGTGGTGTGAAACGGAGAGGTCTGTGGGAGATGACCTTTAAACATGGCACAGCACATCTTTTGTCAAGTTCTTTAAAAAAAAAAAAAAAAAAAAAAACATTTTCTGCTTCATCTCCTCCCGCTGGAGAGCATCGGGCACACTGCGCTCCTCCACCTGCCTCTTCAACCCGCCGACACGGCCACTGCACGTGTCAGAGTGGCTGGCCTGCACTTTCACTGGCAAGCGGGACATGTAATATGTCTCGTGCGCCATCATGCTTTATGGACCTCATCATTTCACAGAACATATATCAGGAAATGGGATGCCTCTGCTAAGCGTGGCTGAGCCTCAGGGTGGGAACCACCATGCAGCTGGTGTCCTCTTGTGGATTAAATATTGTATTTTGTCCAGAACCATTCCCTTGCTTATTCCAATTCATCCTATAATGCACCTATGTTTTCCCTTTTTTCTCTTAAATCCTCCTCCCTTTGCCGCCTTTCCTTACTGATGCCATTTGCACTGGTGTTAGCCCTCCCGGAAATGTAAATAATGACGCTTATGAATTATTGATAGCCCACAAGACTCATCTTGATTTTCCTTACAGCTCAGTTTTCCTCCCCTTGGGCCTCATTCATAACGGTTTTATTTGCATAAAACAGGGCCTGAAAATTGTATAGTGTGTATACACGCCGCTTTTGACGCCAATAACAGGATATTAAAAACATGAAGCTTTTCTGGTTCAGTGTGGACGAGGATATGACGTGGAACCTCAGACGCACATTTCCAGGTGGAGTGTAAATTGTGGGGTGCTGAATATTTTTGTGCATATGCATTTTTCAGTAGTAGACCAAGGCCTCATTTAATAAATATGGTCCTGCTCCGTGAGTGACTGCTTGCTGCAATTTGTTGAGTCTTTTCCTGTTTTTTTGGACTCTGCAAACTCCCAGAAGCTGATGACATCTCATTTAGACCACTCTTCTTTAGTCTTGTGCTCACAGACTAGTGTACACACACACTAAACTTTAATTATTCATTTCCTATCTTATTATTATTTTTTAAAATCTATTTTTTTCATGTAGTTTTTGGCTGCACTACAGTTTATTCCTTCTCATCATTTCGAGCGTACATCGGTGAACCTGATCATTCAAGAAAGGTGACACACGTAAATAATGCGGGTTTAATAAATAATGGCTTTGAAAATGTTTGAAGAGGGAGGAATGCGTTGCATGCTGAAGGATGATCACGGCAGAACTTGAGCTATTGGAAAGGTCGCGTATCTGCTGCAGCTAATCCGAACCATGTGCCGCACCAGCCTTCTTTACAATGTTTAGCTGCTGAACTGGTGAGGGATTTTATGTGTTTGTGGGAACACTCGTGTGAGCGCCTCTTATGTCGTCTGCCAAAATACGCACATCCTTCTCATTTGCAGAGACGGTCAGCAAAAAAAAAAAAAAAAAGCGGCCCATTCATATTCATTAGTGCTCGGCCTGATTCATTTGACAACAGGCAACCATTTCGGCTGTTGTGCTATACTTGCGGTGTTTACGCAGTCGATTTAATAAGAGCAACTAAACTATCCAAAATTCCGCCGTTGCCAAGCTAAGAATGGTCAGTTATTCATCACTTGAATGGTACTTTGCAGTTGTCTAGAACAGCACTGCGTCATACTGCGGAGGAATAACAAACCCCAAATCGCCGCAAAGCTTTCAGTAAGAAACTGTTGAATGCTTCTTCTCCACTGCAAACTGCTACGACCGTGTCAAACATATTGTTATTATCTTGCCCTGTGATTAATCAAGAGTCTTGATGTTTGCTCGCACCCTATTTACTTCAAAGGGGTGCGTTTGGGTCCTGAGAAATGGTCATATCGGGAATGAAACGCTGCTCAAACAACTGGCCTATTTTTCCAACCGTTCCTTTAAAGTGAGTCTCTTTCACAGTCGTCTTGTAATTCGATGTGAAGATGCTTAACACTGAGAGGAGGTTCTTAGAGTTGTTTCAAGAGCTTGCTGTTAAACGTTATAAGCGCTGTCTTTTCATGCTGGAAGCAGAATTGTACAGAAGGAGATTGCAGTGGGGTGGGGGGGGTGAGAAAAAGCTGATGCAAACACACAGGGTAATTTTGTTTCTCTGAAAGACCCGAGCAGTCACCGTTTTATTTTTGTTCACTTGGTGATGCAACCAAAGAATTGTTTCAGCAACAGCGTTGCACTCTGCATTGTACATCTCATGTGCGTTGTAACTCAGCGTTTTATTCTCATATTCTCGACTTATCAATTTTCTGACCTCAGGGACGCCGTACAGTAGGGCCGCGGCCAAGCTATCAATGCAACATCGTCTTGCTCTGGCTTGTGAAGCAATAAGGTGGCATAAGGAAACAATAATGACAGCCACATCTTCAATATGTATGTAATACCCGATATCCCACCACTGTTTTGATTTCTTCAAACATCAAGTCGAAGGCATGCAAAAGAAAATTGATCTCTGTCAACTCAAGGCAAAACTGGAACACTGTGGCATTCCTTTTGTTGAATTTCACCAATCTTACTTCTTTGACTTATTTCTTTTTAATGTGGTGTTGAATTTTTCTGTTTATTGGAGTCGCAAAGTGCCAGAAAGATGCATGGCCCTTTTTCACAGTAAAATACGGTAATTCGCTTTGTGAGCAGCATGTAACGTGACAATTTTTGTCTTCTCTCAAAGTGATCGAAATTATTTGCAGCATGGCGCAGTGGGTGGGGACTCTTGCCTCTCGGCCTGTGTCAGAAAATATCATATTCATCATTCGGCATTTGTGCCATTCAAATTTCTGTTTCCCCGTGTCCCATATTGAACTCGTTTGAAATTCATTATTGGCACCATAAACATTTTTTAGCATACATATTAAAATCACACCAAACCATTTGTTGCCTACCTCGGGTCTTTCCAGCTTCATTTACATGTGTCTCGTATTCATCTTAGCCTGCGAGCATGTGGATATGTGCTAATGCAGTGCACACACGCAGGCAGACTGTGCCACATCACAGGCGTTATCCACCCGTCTGTCAAATTAATGGATGTAAACGTCGGCGCTTGGCATCCCTTTCGCGAAGGCCGCAGTGTCATGCGCCGCTGCCCAGGCATTGTTCTGCTGCCCTTGAGCCATGTTGCGTCAGATTGGCTACTTACAAATTTAAAAATATATAAATAATATCCTTTTTTTTTTTTTTTAGTCATTGAGATTTTGATTAGGATGTGATGTATTGCGCTGGCCTCAGACCAACACTAAGCCACAGCATTTTGATTAGCCGCATGAGGCTGATTTACACTGATAAATTATTCAAACTTCCATTTCTCCTCCAGTCTGTTCAATTGCATTTTATTGGGAGCTTTTTGTATGTATGTGTGTGTGTGTTTTTTTTTTTTTGTTTCTTGCATCTTTGCATGGTGTGACTCTCCATTCAGCCCATCTTGCTTGAGCATTTTATTATTATTATTATTCTATTGCTCAGCCTGGGAATGTCTTGGCCATCATTTGTGCACTCCTGTTTCTTTACCAGCTGCTTTGAAAAAAAAAAAAAAAAGGTGGTGTGTGCTCTGTTGTTGCTGCCACTTCCCCATCAGGTGGTTCGTAGGCGGTGTGCTCCACATGCTCCAACTTCTGCCGTTCACACACTTGCATCTCTCTTGGTCCCCCAGGCCGCATGCAGCTGCTGCCGGAAGGGCTGAAATTTCATAGACGCTCACGCTGCGTTTCTTCACGAGCAACGTGCAGAAAAATGAAACGACATTGCAGTTTTAGCAAATCCAGCTCAGTGCTCCCCCCTTCAGATTATTCTTGACACATTTCAATAAGATAAGTAATGAAGCAAGCATTGCTAGCGCAGAGTGGGGATTTGAACAGCGACAATTACTAAAACACCGATAAGATGTAAAAGGATCCGTCACTTTTCTGTCTTCCTTTGCCATTTGCTCAAGTCCCATCTCTTGGTCCTCAGGGAGCTCCATGAAGGGGGTCATCTGAGTTAAGCACACCAATTAATCCTGCCACTCATCAGGAGCTGGCATGAGAATGGCAGTGGTTTATAGCGGAATAATGCTCTGCGCTAATTAGCGGTTTGCATTGAGAGTGTCAAGGAGAAATGGTGAACTGGAGCATGATTTCGTGACAGCATCGATGAGAGACACCGACTGCTTATGCCGTCTTTTCACACTGTCATCTCAGGAGGAGTAGACTTTTGGCATGCTGTCAGATGACATGCATCAAATTTGCTTCAGCAATAAATACAATTTTGTTCACTTAGCTTTGATATGTAATTTGTTGTCAGGCTCGGCGTGTGTTTGTCGACAGAGTATTGTTACTTCTGCGTGAGAATTAAATTGAAAGAACACAAACAACACAATATCTCAACCAAAGCCTGACGTCGTGTTAGTTGCGCAATTCTGAAAGCAATTTTCTTGCTTCTAAAGATTTTATAGGGTCACAATGATTTATGACAATTTTTTTTTTCCATGCATGGTGGTCTCTCTGGCTGATTCTTTCATTTCGTTACAAAGGTTAACTCCTGGGCAGTTGTGAAAAAGAAGGTTTAGTAAGGGACCTGCCATTTATAGGACATTATAAAATCTTACATACCTTGCACAGGATTTTTCATATCGTCGCTGTGTGATGACTATTTTGTATGCACAGTTCTGTTTTTTCGGAGCAAGAAAAAAAAGTGTGAAGTCGTTCTTGAGAATACACCACTAATGACTGCTATTACACTGATTTATTACCAGATACATACCGTAGAACCGTATGTTTTCAAGTGTACATTCGGCATGTAAGTTGAATGTTTTGAAAAGTCCCAGATGAGCTATTTCAGTATATCAAGAGTCAGATGAGGAAATATGTGTAAATGTAGTTCTGGCTTCCAAATGATACTTAGGAGCCACTTAAATTCCTTTGAGCTCGGTAGGAAGATAAATCCACGGGAGTCATAAATGTGTTGCAGATGCATTGATACATAGTTCAGTGAAAAGTCTCCATAATTGTTACTTATCTGCTTAAGTCCATACATTTATTATCCAAAGTTGCAAGCATTTGCTTCATTTATTGGGTGGGGGGGGGACAAAAACAAAAAAACGTTACCCTCTGATCTTCAGCAACTCAAACAAGCAAGTGTTCTTCAAAGCAAATTAAATGCAGGAGATGAGGCCAAAAGTAGAATGGGACCTCCAAAATCGATCACAGTCCTTTACGTGGTGCTGGTCGGCTTCCGATTCCAGATAAATGTAATAAATGCAAATCAGAATAATCTATCCCAGCACCAAATGGCAAAAACACAACGCTTGCCACAAATCACAGGCTTTTGGAATCTCTTCAGAGAACAAATAATTGTGCTCTGCCAATCCACATTCCACCTGTACAACATCTTCAGCTGAGCTTGCGTGCTCTGAAATCATTGATTAAGACTGGACAAAAATATTGGGACACTGCGAGCTTGACTGCTTTCAATGTGAGTCTGCATACAGTCAGTAAATTACTGTGATTATTCTCTGTCACCTTCTCTTCTCTTGTTCTTGAATGATCCTTCGTTTACCCAAAACAAAAAAAAAACATTTCAGAAATCCACAAAAAGCCCAAGCGAAATCAAAACAGTTAACTTTTTGATGCAGGTCAAACTGAGCTCCATTGACATACGCTGTGATTTTGCACCGATTGCTGAAGTCAAACGTGCACATTTTTTGAATCACAGTTCTGGCCATTTTTATTGTTTATAAAGCCACACAGTTTAAACAAACAGTACCGGTACGTGCTACAGGACAAGCAGAGTCTCATTACAGTGAATCTCCAGTTTAAGGTCGAGCATACTTTTCAGATCCACTCACACCAGATCTACGATATTAAGAAATCACAAAAAAACATGTTTTTTGTTGTTGTTTTTGTTTTAAATAGTTTTAACCTGCACCCATGCTTTAAACATATATACCTCAACATATTAAAAACTACATGGGTGACTATTGCTCTCCTTTCTCACATGGGAGAGCATTAGCAAAAGTATGTACAAAAAACAAAACAAAAAAAAAACCCAAAACATAAGACAGTAAGAATAAGAGTGCATCTTGTTCCATTCAGTACTGGACTGTGCCGCTTGGTGGAAATGTGGCTTTAGTGTCTCTTCTCATCCAGCCTTTCCTTTTCTTGACGCTGTGCCAGCCCCTTGACAGTTTGCCTCACTGTTGCCATGGTAATGATATAGTTTCTCATCTATGTAATGTGATGTCTTATTATATTTCATCTGGGCGTGTGTCGCTATTTGATTTCACACGCCATTTGGCGAGCTTCTGTCGCCTGTTGTTTGGGGAGTGGGAGAGGCTCGGAGTGAGCGCACGAGCACTCCAGTGTAAAGACGGCCGTTTGGTCTTGGAGAAAGCTTAGGACCAACACGGATATGTGCATGCTACAGCCATATTAACTCAATAGATAAATGCATGTGAAAAACCTGCACTACCTCCCAATCAGCTCTCTCTCTCTCTTTCTCTCTCTCTCTCTCTCATATCTAAACTTGAACCTGTCACACCCGGGGTGGGGGGATTGCAGCTGCTACCCAGCAGGAGGGATTGTGTATATGAATGTGTGTGTGTGTGTGTGTGTTTTCAAGCCTCTCACTTGTATAGCACTTTTTTTGCTCCATCTTTCTCTATCTGTCTTGAGATAGTTTGGGAGCTGTGTGAGTTGATGATGACTCTGCTGCTGTGTATTCACCCTCATTTCATTTTCCTCCTTAGACGCTTTTGTAGATAAAGCCCGGCGATCAATATCTCTAACGGCGTGTTTGAGAGCACGTCCTTTCGAATTGTCAGTAAGTACGCCCTGTATTTTTCTCCTCCAGTGCTTTGAATGCCTGTGGAAAAAAAGCGGGAAAAAGGAGGCTGCAGTCAATACCCAATCAATATCAGCACAGATGCCACTGTCAAACACATCAATAGTTTCTCCAACAGCATTGTTTTTTTTTTTTTTTAAATCCGCCTTCTGTGTATTAACTGCCTTATGTCAACCCACAGGGCTTTAATAAAAGACCACGCTTGCTTCATCTGGTGGTCTTTGCAGCTGACTTTCACAGGCGACGTTTGGTTGTAAATGTGGCTATTGAACCAGATGTAGCAGCTCTAATTGCACATTGCTTCTTACAGTGGATATAAAACGGTACTGTACACACCCATATTCAAATGCCAAATTTTTTGAGATATGCAGTACAACAAAATAGGAACAAGAAAAATGATTTCAAAACGTTTCAAACATTAATGACCTATAATGTGCAACTCAATTGAAAAAAACCCCTTATCAATTGAATCCAACACTACCAGTTAAAAAAGGGGTGTGCACACTTGTGCAACCATGTTGCTGCATTCACCCTGTTATGTTTACTTCAGTAGCTTTTCGAATAAACTTCAATTGTAAAATTAATTTGAACGCAACATCATTTTTACTTTCACTTGACGTTTTCAAAGTAACTTCTTTACATAAAAGATGGCACTAGATTGGGTACGGTGTGTATTCATAAATAGATTCTCTGTATTGTGCATTGCTCAAGATGAGGAAGTGTGTGTTGCGTGATGCTGAAGACTGCAAGCAGTGCTCATAATCTCTCTGGACAAAATTGCAAGGCCATACCTGTTTAATTTTGAATCATGATATTACAGTTCATGGCTGAAGGTTGATAGAGTCAATCTTGAGCCATGGGATCTATTGTTCAGATGAAACATGTTAATTCTGCATAATTAATTCTGCATAATTTCATCATGACTCTTCCCTGATGTGCAGAGCAGTGTCTTTTGATTGGATGATTTTGGTGTGGAAGAACATGAGAACCTTCACTCACATCGACACCACCAAAACCTGTTGGGGTGAACCGGAACAGTGATTGTAAGCCATAACCTCTTACCCTAAATCAGTGTCCCTTCACCTGTCAGTGTTAGTCTCGATGAATGGACCAAAATTCCCACACAAGAGAAGTCTTTTGTGAAGAGTGGATTAGCGTCATAAGAGGGGGGGTCCCCTGCATTGTGACATGATGATAATTAGGTCCAACCCAAACTTATCTGGGTTTCATCATTTCCATTCAGGTAAAAACAAAAATATTGTAGCAATGTCTAAATTGTGTTGCTGAACCTCTGTACACCAGTACCTCAAAAAGTACGTTACCTTTTCAACTCAGTACAACAGCATACGGTTGAATTTCCAACGTCTCCTCCCACCAAACTGTGCTGAAATGACAGCTTTGAAGTTCTCTTGTGTGCACGCTTAATAATGCTCTCAGAAACCTTCTTTTGGCACGATGGGCGTTGATGCGTGTGACACGGTGTGTGACACAGTAACACATGTAAATTCTGTCAAACACTATCTCTTCAGATCCGACCCATCCTGTGAAATGTAGTGAGAGAAGTGGTGATAGGTTATTTGTGCAAATGGTGGCAGGGGACACTTATTTTGAATGCATCCCCTCTATGCTAACACGTTTTGGGTGGCAGCTGTTGTCTTTCTTCTTCCTTCAAGCGCCATACCAGGCGTCTCTTTTGTCACTATGTTGTGTGGGTGCAATTGTGGCTTCTAAAATTTCTGTGCACATTTCCTTGAACGTGTCACATGTAGTGTTTTACGCAGGCTAATTATATCTATTCTGAGTTTAAAGGAGCATGTCGCATTGCATTACTCTTTATGATGATGCAGTCCAGTTTGGAAGAATTATGAATGACTGAAAACGAGTTGTGGAAGAAAATCATGATGCGTGAATAGCCTTTACAAACTTTTTTTATTTTTTTAAACATACCGAAAAATAAAAGCACATCGCTGTATTTCCAAGCGAGATGAGCCACAAAACTAAAAGGAGGAACACTGAACAGTTACATGCCATTTTGATCCAGGCAGAGTGAGAACAGTTCACATTTTATGAAACGTGAAACAGGAAGGGTCCACTTCCTTCTTCAGCGCTCCTCTTTGGTTAGGCGAAGCAGATGTAGGTCATGGAGATTTGAGGCGGTGACACTGCAGCTGGGGAGCCTCTTCTGGACTGTCAAAGCTGCCTTGTTTACCATCTGGATGGGCTGATAGTGCCACCAAGCCGGTTATCCTCTTTAGGAAACTGTGGATCTGCATAGTAAGAAGCCTCAAGTGCATCTCCACCTCTGGCACATGGACATTAGAGGTGATCACGACATACCAATCACGTTACCGGTTTCATGCCACATATATGGTGTTCGGACACGTCATTTGGTAGACTTGCAAGGCAAGCGATGCAATATAAGAATTTCAAATCTAAGCATTATACCATGGCAGTCCGGTAGGTAGTGGTTAGCACGGATGCCTCGCAGTTGTCAGGGCTCACATTTTGGTTGTGTGAAGTTTGCTTGTTCTTCTCATGATTGAGTGGATTTTCTCCGGGTATTCCGGCTTTCACATTTCACATTCCAAAAACATGCGCGTTAGGTTCGTCGGGTCTAAATGGTACATCGGTGTGAATGTGAATGTGATTGGTTGTTTGTACTAGTCGAAAGTCACCGAGGAGAGGCTCCAGCTCACCCGCAACATGGTGCTTGTCCACCTATGCAGTCATATAGTATTTGTCTACAGTTTCACATTAATGCAAACTACAGCAGCTATAATCATTTTGTTAAGCTCCCTTTGACAGTTGGATGATGCAAATAGTCCTAGAACCCATAGCAATTTCAGCTCTCACATGATTTACCCCAAATGTCATGACCAGATGTAGCGCTTTGTGTTTCAGTGCCAGTTGATGGGCACAGACCACGAAGACACTGAGAGTAACTCTCACAGCAGTTTGGTGTATTCATGATGCGTCATGCTTGGCTTGGGCACCCGGGCTTTTACTTTCTCTTTCTCTCGCTCCAGGCAAGTCACGTTTCTTTCCATTTTTTTCTGCTTATGCCACTGAGCAGACATACCTGAATACAGCTGATGAGAAAATCCCCCTCTTCATCCTGAAATCGACTGCATGTCTTACTGTTGTGGTTTTGCCTCAAGCACCACGGCTGTGAAGCGCTTTTGCTAAGTGGAGGGTGTAAATGAATGTTGCACCTTTCAATCCAAGCTGTGACAGCAGTTATCTTACAATTCGATTTTCTTCCAAAGTGTTATGAAATTAATTCGGGATGTTAATGAGGACATAATCCTCTCGTAATGCAGCCTACTTATGTGTGATCCACTGTGGCATTGAAACCACACAATCGTTTTTTATTTGCTTTCTTTTTTTTTTTTCCTCCTTAGGTACTATGCTCAGCAATCACTTTCTGGCCAGCAGTAGATAGACCTGCACTGATCCACTACAGTATTTCATTCAGATTGACACTGTCTGAGAGATATAAATGTAGCAATTAGTTCATCATTGATTTTATAGTTCTGCACTGCGTCACGCTGTGAGCTGTTTCAAGCTATATAAAAGGGTCAAACATAGTCGAAATGTCACTACAAACAATAGCCACAGTAACGAACATATTGTTAAATGAATCCAGACAGATCCAGGAGCAGTATTTCTGATACAGTTCTTGTATTGGATCTCATTAGAAACTAGCCGTGCGTCGAATGTGATGGATGATGAGTATATCGCTTACAAAGTATAACATGCTCATCCTCATCTTTCTTATCGCCACACAGACCACACACACACAGAGCACAGAGCGTGATGAAAGACAATGGATGATTGATTCCCACGTAGCTTCTTCACATCTGTTACGCTCCTGTGGGATAATTTTGACGGATGCGCATCCCGTCCAAGAGGATCTGGGGTGTGGGATGTTGCAGTTAGGAGACTGTGTGAGATGGTAGCATCTCCCACGATCACCTTTCACCAGTATTCCGCATCATTTTGCCCTTTCATCAGAAGCATTTTTTACATGAAAGGGAAGGATGAAGAGGTACTTATCAGAATCCGAATCATCTTTATTAGCCCAGTATGTAAAACACACAAGGAATTTGTCTCCGGTAGTGTGATGTACACTAATATTGGAACAACAAGCAACCAGGATAAACAATGACGTGATATATAAGTCCATAAAGTCTTTCTTATTTCGTATTGTAAGGATACCATTGTGCAGGAGTACCGCCCACTGACAGCTGTGCAACAATGTGGAGAGTCATTGAGTAGAGATGAAATGATCAGTGGTGCGGTACTTATAATATTATGACAGTTGTGCAGACGACGCAGATAATCGTGGCTCCATTTTAAGTGACCAGTAGCAGTGGTTGTAATGCAACTTGGGATGTGCAATTATACAGAAAGTCCTTGAGTGCTTGAAAGTATCTTGTGCTGTGGAATATTGATCAATGGCAATTGTTCAAGTATGAAGAGAGCTGAAGCTACAATGATCCGTGCGCTAACACTGTCCGGATCCACTTTTCCTACTATCATTGTTTCCTGTCACCTTTGAACTCCTTCAAGTTTAAAAGACACTCAAGTGTAACGCAGATGTTGACCGTTTTCATAGTAGCAACTTCACATGAAATCTTGCAGAACAAACAATCAAGCAATAGAACACAGCTGGGCCTCGTGCTTTGGTGCATTGTAGCCTTAATCCACAAGCAAAGGTGCTGGTTGACTCAAAATCTCTTTGACACACGTCTGCCATTTCTACAAGTGAAGATGCAATTGCTTTATTTGTTGCACAAATGACTTCAATTTGATAACAGTTCAGACCCAAATTCATTAATGGATTGCGTGTCTTTTTTTGATGGTGCTAACCGGTAAAAATGCAGCAAACAGATAGCGTCTAATCCACCAAGCAAAATGGTAAAACATGTTCCTGAATGAGATACCAGGCAGAATGCTTATCGGTGTGCCGATGGTATTTGCATGTATTTAACTGAGGTAATATACATATATTTGGCGGAAAAAATGCAAATGAACCTCATTGATAAACAATGTCTAATTCACTCACGGCAGAACTAATAGCCTATAAAATA
>CAAKHF010020565.1:0-30943 GCA_901007745.1 Hippocampus kuda
GTAGGATTCTGTTCAAAACGTAATGCACTTCAAATTTAACATTTTCAAGTAACCACAAAATATTTTTGATCAAGTTAATGCCATCATCAAGAAAAAAACAGTATTTCAGGCCCACGATGATGTGTGTGTGTGTGTGTGTGTGGGGGGGGGGGGAGGACTGAAATGAACTATTTGCTTGTTTTTGCAACAGAATTTGAACCCCGTTGATCTTTTATAACACTTCAAGCTTTGCATGGTAACATTTGCATGAGTCGCGTGAGGCCTCGGAAGATTAAGAAGTAGATTGAAGGTTAAGAAGTAGATGCTGGCGTTTGCCTGTGGATTGGATGATCCACTGCCGCTGGAGCGCTTTCAAGGCCTAATTGAGGACAGGCCGAGGGCGCTGTTGGAGGAGTGAAGGCAGATGATACTGGAACACTGCGCAACCTTGACTGGTGGAAGGACGCAGCTGTTTTATGCAACACACCTTCTTGCAGCATGTGAGCTACTTGGATGAAAAAGCTGGACGAGGAGCTTTTTGTGCGTCCTCGCATGGCTCTGGTTTTTCCTTTGCATAAAACCTCAGTGACCCACGAGTAACTTTATTCGTACAGCGGATACTTGTGATCCTTATTCCGATTTGCATTTAGCATCCTACTTCAGCCTCGCTCGTCTCAGTCCAAGTCACAAGGTTCTCGTGTTGCCTTGCATAGGAAATTTGCTGTGTAAATAAAGCTGCTTTTTATTGCCTGCATTCGTTAAGTGTTGTCACTTTGTTACCTAAGTGCACCGTTTTTTTTTTTTTAAATATTGCTTGTTTTTACTGGTACTGTATAAATAAAGGGAATGTCAAATGAGTTGAAATGCACGGCACGCCGGCTTACCTCGATTCAATTAGCATCGAGGCAATAACTGTGTGTGTGTGAAAACAGGTAAAAGAAGTTAGAAGACAGAAACTCCCGAAAACAGAAAAAGAAGAAGAAAGAGAGAAGTAAGCAGGAAACGGAGTACATTGGGGTCCACTCTTGTCAAGCGTCACTGAGCATTTCACTGTCATCGCAGCCAGACATGATGTGCTTTGAGTTTTTATTTTGGAAGCTTTTCTATTTTGTGGATGTCGTAACCGTTGATTGCGCAGGTTTTATAATGGTCAGTTTAGGAGTAAAGGAGTCACGCATACAGTTTGTTTTTCCTTCTCTGACTATTTTGTTTATTTTGGACTGAGAACAAACTCCAGGTCGACTGGAACGAATTGTATTTCAACGTGGAAGTTCCACTGCATACCACAATGTGTAATTCCCTCAAAAGGGAACGATTGCAATGTACTGGCAAATGTTATTCTGCAGAGACAAAATACGACAAACAGACATAGTGAGCATGATCGTGCCGATTCTGACGTCACAACTTCCGGTCATCCTCAGATGCCATCCAAGTCGCAAGGTGATACCAACAGTGCCGGGAGAGCATCATGCAAAGGCTACCCTGGACTGTATGCCAGTCCTATTGCTTGTACAGGGTAAAGAATTGTGCTTGAAAGAATTAAGAAACAGTTTACAGATTATTTACAAAAAAAATTAAATATAAAGGAGTTTTATTTGGGTTGATACTGATTGGGTTGGACAAAAAAAAAAAATCCATTGTATAGAGTCAAATGTAGCCGATGATGTCGTTGCATATTATGGGCTGTCGGCTGCCCGTCTTCATGAGTGAAGTGGCGGTGAAGTGGTAGAAGTCCGAGTCGATGGCATGCAAGCCCGTGTGCGACTGGTGGAAGAAAGGTTTGAGCAACTGGTGTCCCACAGGGCAGGACAGTCGTTTCGGAGCCTCGGTTGCCCTTCTCCCTCGAGCGGACTCTGCCGGTTTCTGGTTCGTTTCTACGCTTTTAGACATCCCGGCCAGTCGCCGCTTCATGTTGACCAGAATGTCCTTGGCGAGACGCCGACCAGCACTTGGCTTGAGTTCTGCAGGTTCTGGACACTCCGGTAGGTCCATCCAGTTCTTTATTAGGTCTGCAAAGCTGTTGTCCCCTAGAACCAGAGGCTGTCTGTTCCTACTTCTGCTTAGCAAGGCTGTCGTCCAGTCCTCTGGGTCGCTGGCTTCAAAGGAAGTCCAGCGCTCCAAGCAAGCGTCCGAGGTGGATTTGGGTCGGATCCGACTTGTCGGTCCGATGTTTGTCCGGAGGCAAGCCGAAGAGGAAACTCGCACATTTCTTGTCCTTCTCAGAACAACACCTTCATCATGCCAAGAGGCCTCCGAGTAGCCAGAGTCAAGGTCCAGGCTCTTTTCACTGTTGGGTGGGCTTTGAGCCAAGCATCCGTCGGATTCTTCTTCTCCTTCTTCCTCCAACGGGTTGGCTAGACAGCAGGCCGAGTCGTAAGCGTTGGCCTCGCTGGCTTGGGACACGCGCTGGTTCCAGAGTCGCTCCTGCTGGGCCTTCTGCTTACAGAGGCGTTTCACAGCAAAGGAGCGGTCGCACGGCTCGCTGAGGGGCCTCGGCCTGCTCGGCTGCTTCAGGTCCTGCATCGTGTGTTGCGTGCGGTTCTGGAAGCACTCGCTGGAATCGCCCTTACACAGCTGGTGAAGCAAACAGAGACAGAGAGGAAAAACAATCAAAACGAAGGAGTGGACACAACAACGAAGCCGTCTTCCAAGCACATCCCATTTGAGAGGAGAGACCTGAACGCTTCCTTGTGTTGTTTCTGGGCCGGAGGGATTTTTAGCAGCTGAGATCACCGGCCTCGGTGAGCGTGCAAAAACATTCCTGACAAACCTTCGGGCGGCCATCAACACGTCAAAGCGGTGTGATCGGCAAAAAAAAAAAAAAAAAAGAAATCAGAGAGCAGGATGCACATTTCAGATGGGGAGAACGCTCTCTGCTTCCTCTGGCAGGAGAGGAAATTTTGAAATGCAGCTCAGTAGGACATATCCTCTCATACAGGATGTTGTCTGCTACGTATGACCGTTCAAATGCAACATTGAGGATTTACACTATGATTCACAGTGACATATTCAAAGTCAAACTAAAATCGACATGATGCAGCATCACACGTGAATCATATCATTAACAGAAATAGAAATGATCACCCTGTACACTCAGAAGGTGAACTTTTACAAAATCCTATCCACCAACTGGACACTTTATGAGGTACACGTACAAAATGTACGATTCAACACAAGAACGTTGGGTTAATAAGAGCAAATATGAAATGAAAATTCCTCTCTATACGACGCCTCGTGCGGTTCTGTACAGACGGCGCTTTGTGGGCTTCTCTAAATCATGATAGCGGGCTGAGTCCAAACTATAAGACTTGTGTCAAAAATTCAAAAGCAAAGGAACATCGAGCGAGCAATAAAGAAGCTGCTCTTCATGCAGGATTGGTTACACAATAACCATACTAAGTGAAGAAGAAATGCAATCACCACGAAACAAACCAATAAATCACAACAATCGCAAAACTCTAACACCAGTCGACCACAGTACCGCCCAAGTGATGGATAATAAAAGTAATTTGGGTTTTAAACCAGTCCCCAAAGGGAGCATCACTCAGTGGTCCATTGATCACATCCCCAGCTCCACCGGCCTTCTCCTATCAGGTCCCATATTACACACGCCACTTGCCTGATCTATTAATTTGTATGATATAGGTGTTCATATTTGTTTTTGACATTTTTATTTTACTTAACTGTGTAGATTAAAGTGTATGTGAAACATTAGTATTTTTTTTTTAATATCAGCTGACTTTGGCGATAGTCACTCAGCACTACAGCTACTACTGTTACTACTATAATACTACTATATCAATCAATTATCACTTTCCAGGAGGATGTTTACAAACACAACAATGTCAACAATTCTGCCTTTACTAACAATGATCAGTTTTTATTGACACTATGTTTATTGCTGTGGTGCATGCATCATGCATGCACTCTTTTGGTCATTTAGTTACATGAAAATTACCGTAATTGGAAACAGCCTTGAGTACAATTGCAGTACCCCACTGCGGCCAGTGAAGTTTTTTTTTTTTTTTCATTTCTACAATGACTAAATAGAAGAAAAAGTGTGTTAAATGTGTCCAGCCTTTCAATGTTTGGCCTTTGGAGACTCCATATGACATGATGTTATCACAGCTGTGAGTTCTGAACCATTTGGGACCCCTCTCCTCCTCCTTCTCCATCTTCTCCTCCTTCCCTAACTTTATGCTCAGTGGGGCAGCATCACCATTTGCCACATTGTGCTCCCATGGCAAAATGTTCCTCCTTGGCTGCCTTCATAAAACACACTATTGATTTGTCCACATGTGGACTCTCAGCGAGAACTGTTAGTTTTCCCTGGGCTGGTGGGTGAGTGGGGATTAGCACACAGTGCCCAACCGGTGAGGGGGCAACATAATGTTTGGTTCAGATGTTACAGATAAATCAAAACACTGTCGCCAGCATGCAGGAAAACGAGAGGAAAAATAAACTTACCATTGCTTGGAAGTGTCTGCAGTGAAGTTAAAATTTCTTCAGTGTTCTGCAAAGCAAAACACAACAGTAATGATGAACACAATTTATTACATTTCCATAGATTTACTGTAATGTACACATATATATATATATATATATATATATATATATACATATATATATATATATATATATATATATATATATATATATATATATATATATATATATATATATATATATATAGATAGATAGATAGATAGATAGATAGATAGATAGATAGATAGATAGATAGATAGATAGATAGATAGATAGATAGATAGATAGATAGATATAATATAAACATTAGAACTAACCTTGGCATTTGGCTCCCAGCAAAACAACAACTCCTCATTTTTCATTTATATTTGACTTTAGATGATGTTGTGGCTGCTGAGTCCTCACTCTTGTGCTCAACGTGAAGGCTGTCAGCACACTTTGTTGAGGCCGGAGTGCATGCCTTCAACCAATGAGCGCAACGCAGCCACACTCTCAACCAATGGCAAGGCGCCTCCCACAAAGCCACGCCTCCAGCAATGTGTCATCATGAGATCTGTTTCTGTGGTGTGCAACATACATACTGCAGAGTATAAAGCGCATTTCCCCTTTAAGGATTGTGATACCTGTAGTATCCCTACGTCAAATCTAATTTCAATTTTTACGTCACCGATCCCTCCATCCATTTTCAACACCGCTTATCCTGAACAGGGTCGCGGGGGATGCTGGAGCCTATCCCAGCTAACTTCTGGTGAAAAGTGTACGATACCCGGATTCACACCGACCTCCTTACCGTCACTGATCGCTGCCCGTTCACAAGTCAGGCGAGTGTCCCACTACACTCGGGGTAGGGAACTCTGGTTCCTCGAGAGCCATATCCTGCCTGCTTTCGATCTGTCTTGCTACTTCAACACACCTGATTTCAACAATCAGCTCATCGGCAAGCTCTGTCGAAGCCTGAAACCAACACCTGAGTTCCCTGCACTACCCCATCAGCGATTTCCGTAACCCAGTGAAATGCAAAATAATAATAATAATAATAATAATAATTAATAATAATAGACATTTTCGTATGCAAATAGTGCAAGATGATCAATCCAAACACACCCTGAACTGGTTGCCAACCATTTCACTTCCATTAACCTGCCATGCATCTTTTGGGAATGTGGGTGAAAACCCACGCAGCTACGGGGAGAACATGCAAACTCCACACAGGAAGGGCTGAGCCGGGATTGAACCCATAACCAGTCACCCACCGTGCAGCAGTTATTTATTTGTTAGTTAATTATTTTATTTTTCCCTCAGCAATGAATGGTCAGGCCCAAACTGTCCGTTTAAAAAAAATCAAACGTGGTCGTCGAGCACCAGTTGAACAACGACAGTGCACCCCCGGCATAAGGCTCCACCTAGTGGCCGCGTCAAGACATCGCTTATCATAAAGCATTGGTTTCTTTTGATAGTGCCTGAATACAAACACTCGGCGCACCTCTTCTCGTGACTTTTTGATGAAAATTTAGCATTCTTTGGTTTCTCCGGTGGTTTAGAATTGCATACAAACCATTTGGCCACCTTCTCATTTCGTTTGCAAGTGAGGAATGGTTGCACTAATGTGTTTCAGTCCGGAGACTGATGCAAATGAACTCATTCATGTCAAGAAAATAGAAAGGCATCGTCACACAGGTCTAAACATTTGCATGCAGTGCTTCTCAAATGAATCAATTCTTGTTTGTTGCTGTTAAAATGGTGTTTTATGCAAAGACACAAATGATTGTGCGTTTGAAATAAATAATCTCAAAATAAATCAATACAAATAAAATCATAGTTTTAAAAGAGCGATAAAGAAACATGCTTACTAGCCAACATATTATTTACGTCTGCACAATCTGATGACAAGAGTACCAAAACCATTTTAAATAATGGTTTTCATTTTCATAATCTTTAATTAGTGTCAGTCAATTTTAAATGTCCTAAACAAATGAGACTTAAGAGTCCATTCTATTGATTATATTGACCTTTTCTTCTTCAAAAAGTAATCATATACTGTATATATATATTTTTTTGTAGCATTACAGTACTTTTAGAAAAATGTTACGTTTTTCTTTTTACAATTACACATGGAAATCTCAAACTGTATCGTAAATGCGGTGCCTCGCTGTATTCTCACGTTAGTGTTGCTAAATATACAATGTTTTTGGACAAAAGGACAGAAGAATAAAACCTCACAGGACCAAACTTTTAATATTTACATTAACCAAAGGACTTGATTTGTACTTTAAATACCAACAAACAAGATGCGGTACATCATCGTTCAAACTCTGTGCTTGGATACATCGTAAGCTATGGGTACAGAGTAGAAATAGCCCTAATTGAAGAGTGTGAAGAACAAATGTGAAGATCCACGCGTAAACAGATATCAAGGCACAAACATAAGGTCAAAACGAGGGACTCGGAGTGAAAGAAAGAGTACACAATAATATACAGTAGTAGATCATCAACAGACATAATTTACAACCTCACAGATTGCGTTGAGTGTATTCAAACAAGTGGTACGTAACGGGTGTGAGTGGGTACAGGCTAATTAATGGAATGCCATGCAGGGGAATACTGTGATAATTATCACATTGATAATTGTAAATGGTGTAGAAAAATGATTTTTTTCCCCCCCAACACCGCCACTCACATTCTGCACATGTTGAAACAGTTGTTAACATGAGTTGATGTGATATAAAATATTGTTTCGTACCGTTTTTTAATCAACCTTAAGGGGAAAATGAACATCTTAAAAAAGTCACGGGTGAAGAAAAATGGTAACTTAAATCAAAATGACCACAAGATCTTCTTGATAGGTGAGGAATATTCTTTGTGCATTTTACATGCGTTCCAATAGTACAATGAAAGCCAACTCATTTTTCCACACGAGTGGCTGCTAAATTCCTCTCATCCAATGAGGGTGCTCAAACATTTATTCAGGGGACTATAAAGAGTAAAAGAGAGAGGAGGCGTGTGACAACTTTGTATGCATTTGTATGCAGGACCAACGTTACATAGAGATGGTAGCCAATCACAAATTGTTGAAGTTCTTTCAAGGTTTCCACTCTTGTAGGGAATACGTCTGTCGCGGTTTTCATTAAGAAAAGCAGTCATCGTCACATGGTTGCCGCTGTCTCTCATGCAGTGTGCACGTCCTGCCGCAAAACAGGAAAAAAAACACGTTAGCTGTCGATGAATTGACAATGAACCCGTTACGTACTCATTCCGATCTTCTCAATGCGTTGACAGAAAGTAGACGAAACCTTAGAAAGCAGGTCTAAGTTGTGGTGCAGGTGGTGTCACTTGATTTTGATGGATTTGATCGCTTCACTGAAAAATGTGGTGAATATTTGATATTTATGATATGACAACAGCGTGCATCAAAATCCGTGAATCATTGTCGGAATCAATTCATTGAATGCATTATTATTATTAACAACAGCTTTAGCATTGTTTTAAAAGGACCGCCCCTTACCTCCTGGTGTACACACGTGTACGTGTGTGTATGGAGGGAGGGGTGTCACCAAATACCTTAACAGACTTTATATCGCTGTGAAATACCTCACCTTCAGAAAAGCCCGCAGTCCTTCAGGTTATTCTTGATGATGACGTCAGTGACGGCGTCAAAGACAAACTGCACGTTCTTTGTGTCGGTGGCACACGTGAAGTGGGTGTAGATCTCCTTGGTGTCCTTCTTTTTGTTCAGGTCTTCAAATTTGGTCTGGATGTAACTGGCTGCTTCATCGAACTTGTTGGCCCCTCGGATGAAAAAAACAAGAACATTTTTTTGGAGTTTATCTGTTGAAGCTACATTTTTTTTTGCCCCCAGAGATTATCAACCAGTGTTGGTCATTAGTTTTATTGAAATTAAATATTTTAAATGGGGGAACATTTTTGTCTTGGAAGTGTGCCAGGTGTAATTGAGCCACGAAGGACTAGAGTGGGCTCACTCATTGTTGGGCATTGGTGGAAAAAAAAAAAAAAATAGAGAAGAGACACATTTTCAGACATTACGGTGCTAAAGGTTTCAGGCAGCAATGGTGTGTCTGAAAGTGCTCTATAAATACAGTTGAGTTGAGTTAAGTTGAGAGTAATAAATGTTAGTTCAGCGTGTACCTGTGTACTCTGGGAAGCAGATGGCAAGGGGGCTACGGGTGATCTTCTCCTCAAAGAGGTCCTTCTTGTTGAGGAAGAGGATGATGGAGGTCTCGGTGAACCACTTGTTGTTGCAGATGGAGTCGAACAACTTCATGCTTTCGTGCATGCGATTCTAAGGGAGAGGTCATCCATTGAGCATCCCTATTACAGTGTGAAAACTATAATCGAGCCAAATCAAGGCAAAATATGCTGTGTGTGCCGAAATATTTGGTACAATTGCAATATACTAGCCCCCTTTCTACCACGGCAACATGCAGTTAGCGAGCTAGCTAGCAATGCTTACACGCTGAATGGCTAAATTTAGGAGCCCACAGCCTTTCCGATGGCTGAATGGAGGCCTTGAAGCCTGAACTCGGTGGTGGCAAGTGTTCTTGTTGCAATGTGAAAACTTAAAGTGGATATTGGGATGTGTAGGCATAAGAAATAGGTTAGACACAATAGCATTATGGATTATGATTACATTCATCGGCGGCCCGGTAGTCCAGTGGTTAGCACGTTGACTTCACAGTGCAGAGGTACCCGGTTCAATTCCAGCTCCGGCCTCCCTGTGTGGAGTTTGCATGTTCTCCCCGGGCTTGCGTGGGTTTTCTCCGGGTGCTCCGGTTTCCTCCCACATTCCATAAACATGCATGGCAGGCGGATCGAACACTCTAAATTGTCCCTAGGTGTGAGTGTGAGCGTGCATGGTTGTTTGTCTCTGTGTGCCCTGCGATTGGCTGGCAATCAATTCAGGGTGTCCCCTGCCTACTGCCCGATGACAGCTGGGATAGGCTCCAGCGCCCCCCGCGACCCTAGTGAGGATAAAGCGGTTCGGAAGATGAATGAATGAATGAATTACATTCATCTTAATACTAAACTTTTATAGGTATAGGTACAGTATCTGTTTTTTTTGTAGGCCGGGGGGTTTTCTTAACTAGGTGGCTAGCTGATAACTTTTTTAAAGAAATCATGCCAAGTAAAATTCTCTGTTCTCCTGGCAGAAAACTTTACTGGAGTCATTATTTTTTCAGTATGCCACCAGAGGGAGCTATTGTTCAACATTTCAAATGCAAGGGCTCGCATTGGGGCATGTTGAAGCATTTAACACATAACCTGTTAAAATAATTGGGGTCAAACGGTTCAAGCCGCTTTGGATTTGAACACTCAATTAGTTGGAGAGAGAAATGGATTGCGCAATTACAAGAAGACCTGTTAAAAGCCTTGTAACAACGAGCGAGAAACGTTCATCATGGGTGGAGATGAACATGCCACAGCAGGCTGAACACGCCATCCTCACCATCTCTTCATCCTCGGCCAGGACCAAGTCGTAAGCGCTGAGCGCAACGCAGAAGATAATGGCCGTGACGCCTTCGAAACAATGGATCCACTTCTTCCTCTCGGATCGCTGGCCTCCCACGTCGAACATCCTGCAAGGCAGAGGTGACGTAGAGGACACACATCAGCGAGTTAATGTGTGTATGAGGTGCAGGCAAGCCAAGACCAGTGGTACTAAGAGACACAAAGAGAGAAAGTTCAGGTGACATGTAATCCCTGGACGTACATTAACATTTTATGAGCTTGCTTTTGGAAGTGAAGGAGGTCGAAATGCATCTAACCGGGCATCAATGAGAGACACTGAAGAAATGCTTCACAAAAAGACTGAAAGTTGTGTACTTGAATGACATTACTATCATCACCGCTACTACTCCTGGGTTCAAAGATTGTTTTGACCATTTACAAGTACAAAAGAAAAAAACATTTTAAATCACTTATTGGACTGTTGCATAAACCTTGAGAATGACCACTCAAGTTTACTCAAACGGGGTAACTGCGCTACTATTGAGAGACATATTGTTCTCGTCTATATGCACTTCCATAATTGTGAGCACAGGCCCATTTATCAAATGTTTGAACACATAAACCACCGCTGTCCATACATCCTCTGTATGCGGCGGTGTCAGTCCATTAGTATCCCGCACGAGTGCTCAAGCTGCGTCTCGTCGTGTTTTATTGCCGCGCATAAAAATCAGTTTTTAGAAACAGACAAATGTAATGTGGGGGTGTGGAACAATTTTATTTACTCTCTGGGTAATCATAATAATTAAGCTTTCAATTGCCGTTTTAATTTGGCGCAGTTGCATATTTCAAGGTTCAATTCATGTCGAAGTGAGCACTTTTCTGTTGGTGATAGCTTTTGTTTCAGAGCAGGTGAGCGCCGCTTTGATGTGTTTTTAGCGTGAGTGGGCAGGATTGGTGGTCGTTTTTTTTTTTTTTTTTTACTGCAGGAAGATCCGCAACGGTGCGGCCTTACTTGAAGTGCAGCTCTTTGAATGTGAAGTGAGTCTCCACAATGCCAGTGGTCTTGACACGAGTTCGCAGCACGTCCTGCTGGGTGGGGATGTAATCCGTTTTGGCTATCCTCTCCAGATCGTTCAGGTAACTACAAAGAAAGTTGAGAAGGGAATCAATATTTCGGCACGCTCAAAATGAGGTGCTTATTTTATAAATGGCACTTCACAACTTTGGAAATGGAGCCCGAAAAACAAAGCAATATTAGGGGTGTGAGAATATAATCATATGTTTGATCATGAATATATATAAAATCAAAATATCACCAAAAATAGCCATCACATTCTAAAAATAAAGTGTTACATTTTTTACAATTATTTTTTTAGGATCGAAATTGAAACATAGGAATAAAGTACTGTACTTTTTAAAGGCACAATCCCCGCCCACCCCAAAATAAAAACAGGAGGAATTTAAAAAAAAAAAAAATCTAAAACAAAGGTTTTGGGAGAAAAAACGTTGCAGTATTACAGGAAATAAAGCACGATTATTCGTCATATTATTAATCATCTTAAGTATAATCTTGACAAATGTCAATACAAGAATCATATTTTTCATGATAGTTTTTTATGAAGTACTAATTTCTTGAGAAATAAGTTGCAATATTAGAGGAAGCATTTATTGCAAAAAATAAAAAAAATTCTGAGTAGTCTGTTCAACTGAAAAAAAGTCACAACAACATGCACTAGAAGGAATAATTTCATTGCATGTTGCTATTTGGGAAAGAAAAGTAAAGAAGGTAGGACATAGACAAAAAGAAATTTTTTGCCTGATTGAAACCGAACACACCGCCAGCATTTGAGGTGATACTTGTTAAATTAGCGGAGTATTCTTTTTGAACAGGAGCGCCTGAAACGAGATGATGGATGAGGCCGTAGATGAGCCGAACGAAGCACGATGCACTTCTCAGGGGACACGCCACCTGCTCAACCAAGAATCAAATGCTCACTCAGCACACCATAAAACGCACCCAAAGCTGCATTTTTTCTTTTTTTACTGCTGTTTACAAAAAAAGGACAGCGTTGTTTTTGAAGGTCAGCAGCTCTTAATGAAGGAAATTCTCTTCTGCTGCAATAAATGATGACTCCAGTTGGGAGTGCGTTTGACTATAAATGACTCATGGATGTTTTGAATTTAAATGAACTTGTCCGAAAACATATTACATCATTAATTTTTGACTCAGCTAGATGGAAATTTGTTTCTCTGACCCCGCTTGTCTACACATTTGGTAGACCTTGTTCAGGCCGACACTTGATGTCTGATAAGCAGTGTAGGAAATGGATGGATGGTTATTACAGCTCCTGCAGTGGTGCGAGCAGGAGGGGGGCGGTCATGCGTCCTCTATGCAGTGGATGCGTCACATGTATTTCTTGCTTCAAATAGGGAAGAGTTTGTTTTCCAGCGTGAGCCACGTTCAAATTATCCAAGGATCTTTTTCAAACATCTTGTTCTCCATCCAAGCAAGCAAACTACTGATTTCGACACATGATGACGGAGGTTGTCAACGTCACACATCAGATCACCAGTTACGCCCGGGATAATCCTCTCATCATCTCCTTTTCATCAAACCTAGAAGCAGAAGTGCCCTACGGCAAAGCAAGTTCCACATTGATTTTAAATACCTGACAAGATAACACCAAGAGCAAAGTAGGACAGAAATGATTCATAAAAGAAGTCAAGTAATTCCATTACAAAAGGAAGCCGAGGCAAAATCTCCACCTCGATGCTTTGCCGTGATCATTTTTCCACTGACTAATGCTACGGCAAACGAACGCCCCTCTCCTCGTAGAAATAAACTGGCTTGATGGAGGAGGAAAGACTGCATAAAAGATAAAATGTCCAACGTTTGGATTCATTTCACACTAACAAAAGAAGATAACAATGAGTAATCTGTGCACTGCAAAGCAAAACTCCAACAGCACGTCTTCAAGGGCACTTTATTTTCTGGTTTTAATTCCCATTTGCTCGCTATCTTTTATCTAGTGCATGGTGTCAAACTCAAGGCTCGGGGGCCAGATCTGGCATCACATCATTTTGTATGGCCCGCGAAATCAAATCAAACATGTCAACTTCCATCATGCTTGCTAAAATCTCTACCAACATTTTAAATTCTCATATTTAATAAATAAGAGACATTGTAAGCATTTTCTTGTAACCAAACCCCTCATTACAGAAACTTAAACAATAGTTGAAAAAGACGTTATTGACTTATTTTATTTGGTTTCAGTCATAACGGCTCTCCAAGGGAAACCTGTATCCAATTATTCCATTAATCGATGGGCTACTTGGTGGAGTAATTGATTCTAAAAATATGTGACGATAGGTGCCGTTCTACAGCTAAAGTTAAAGGGGTGACAAAATGTCATGATCCTGTTGTTGTGTGTCTCCAGCAGGTGGCAGAGGAGAACGTTCCCTCCAACGTGCACACCTGCTGCCAATGAGTTCATGTAGTTAAGGTTCCCGAACTGTGTCACAAAAAGGTGCGATGTCAATGCAAGAATCAATGGGACATTAATTGAAATTTTTAGGCAGTATGCGAAGCTGGCAACAGTCGCTGATCTTCATGTTTCATGCCAAAGCACAGCCCACAACTTTGGATGGGTGAGGACCCACACCATGAACTGATACCGGCCTGATTTTCAGGTGTCGGGTACTTGTGGAGGATGTCGATACCTGACATGAAAAGAGAGGAACTAACCGGTCAAATCAGTTCATTTTTCTGATTTTCAAACTTTACTTCTATGCCAAATCAAGGACATGATAGAATAAAAAATATATATACTGTGTATCTTCTCCAACCAAATAAGTCTTTTTGTGGCTTTGAATGAGTCCCGTGAAGACTCATTAAAGGGGAGTCTTATCTTGGAGACATGCAAACATTCTCCAGCAGGCTGTCAGTCAGTGAGCAAGTGAAGGCCCATCTGTGTTTACAGCCCACTTCACTTACAGCAGCATTACATCATTAACAACATCCTCATGGCCAGCTGGGAGCTTGTCTAGCCCAGTCAGCCTTTGTTTCACTCAGAAAGTTGTATTTTTAGCAGGACTTGCATTTGAATTCACTTGAGGAAAAAATATGAACAGCACTTTTCATGACACTGAGTCTTTTTCAGCACTACGGATCAAACTGAACTATTCTCACTGTCCGAATTCCTGGCAATGAGATAACCCTGAGGCACGCTGGCTCTTTCTTGCCCCTTAAAAATGCCACACATGGATGCTGGACAACACACGTTTTTTTTGTTTTGTTTTGTTTTTTTAAAACAATTTTAAGGTGATTAAACTGAATTCCTCATGCTTCTTGTGGTGTGTATTTTGTCCAGTGTGAGGCAGTATAATACAGTCATACAGACACAATGGAGAAGATTTTCACAACTCGCCTCAGTAAGCTGCAATATTATTGTCGCAGAAGATGAATATGTGCCTGTGAGTATTGTTGGATTGTCTGTGCGCATGTGCTGTCGCACCACTTGTATTCCAATAACTTTTGCTTTAACAGTTATAACTTGGCCACAAAGATGTATTTTTTTTTTAATCACGCCAATGGGATTTTACATTGTGTTTCGTATAAAGCTAGCAGCCGTTGACAGTGATGTAGTCGTTTTACATACACAACAAGTGACTCTCTTTGTTTTATGTTTAGTTTGACATTAAGCTTCAACTTGCATGGGCAAACAGCTTGAAGTCTCTTTTTTTTTTTAATTAACTTTTCAATATTTGCTGAAATGCTCCTTGCTGTAAAGTGAGTTGAGCTCAATGAACTCGTGACTTTGAACCTTTCAAATGTCCAAATTGAGTTTGAGGTTGTATTTCTTTAATTACACTTGCAGTACAACTAGGCCACACTTTTGCATTGTATAAACGCAGTCCACAAACAAAAGGGTGATGCTAACACCATAATAAAGGATTATTAAAGTTCCACATTTGAAGAAGTGCTTGCATGTATTATAGTTTTTAAAATGGCACACGTGTTTGTGCATATAGCAGCCTAATGGAAAATTAACTGAACTCAATTACAGTTGATTGACTCTTGTTGTTTAAGTCTATTCGTCGGCCAAAAATCATTTGAATTGATTTTCAAAATTGAGTGCCACCACTAGTAACAACTTTGTTTGCAATCAACGGTCATCATAGTTCATCATAGCGAACCCAGGGAGACTTTTCTAAAGGTTGGCATTATCATCTCATGCGAGCAGCTGTGGCAAAACATGTGCACTTTCAATAATGAAGGAAAGTATTCAGGGATTCATCATCACGAGGCCTGTTGTCATAGTTTTTTTTTTTTTTGTTTTTTTTCCCAGCCATCCGGCAAGATGATTGCTCTCATCTGCTTGACATATTAAAGAATCAAACCGCAGGGAAGGGTAAATAATCAGGTAACAGATGATATCTTGCCAGTCTCTATGGCTCCCCGGGGAGGTCAAAGCAGGTTTTCCAGTGCAGACAGAGCATATGAAAGAGGCACAACTCGATACATCGCTAAATCTGAAGAAATATAAGCAGCCGCGTGTGGCACAAAACATTCCATCAATAAGCACCATGGTGCAGACAAACATCGCAACCCTTCCTCTTTTAACACAGTGCGAATTGAGGAAAAAGAACACATTTAAAAAGACATCTACTCAATAAGTTGCATTTACATTCATAGTGGTGGGACACTGTTGTGATTGGAGCAGACTACATGTGAACTGCTGAAAAAGTGAGACGTATCAGGAGTGAACTGTATTATTTCCCCGACTGGAAACGTGCCTGCAAAGGACACAGATTCCCACTCACTATGCCGCAGAATCGTTGAGCTGGTATTCCCGCGAGCGGGCGAAGCAGCTCTGTATGCCGCCGTCGGCCCACAGCCGCAGGATCACGTTGGCCAAGTCGTCGGGTAGGACGCCCTGCTCCTCGGCAGAGGCGGACAGAGCGAACAGCTGCTGGGCGTCGTCCTGCGGGGGCCACACAGAGACACACGGACCCTCGTATTCAAAATTCTGCATGGAGAATAATAACGGAAGATGCTACTACATTTGAAGAACTCTTTCCAGGTTGTGTTGCTGTTTTCTAATGGCGACATTCACAACATGTGTTGTTGATCCATGATGATAGGGGTTGAGGTCAGGGTTAGAGTTTATTGTTAGGGTTGGGGGTTAGGGTGAGGGTTAGGTGTTAGGGTTGGCGTGGGTTTTAGGGATGAGGGGGTTAGGGTTAGGGGTTGTGGTTGGGGTTAGGGTTATATGTGAATGTTAGGGTTGGAGGGTTAGAGAGTTGGGGTTAGGGGTTATGGCTAGGGGTTAGGGTTAGAGGTTAGTGTCCGGGGTTCGGGTTAGGCCTGTGAATTGGGTTACGGTGAGTGTTAGGGGTTAGGGTGAAAGGGTTAAGGTTGGGGCTTAGGGTTAGTCGTTAGGGGTTACGCTTGGGAGTTAGGTTTGGAGGGTTAGGGTTGGGTCCTAGGGTTAGCGGTTACGGGGTTAGCGTTAGGGGTTAGGGTTACTGGTCACGGGTTATGGGTTACGTTTGTGTTTGGGTCCCTTTAAATGTGATTTAAAAAATGTCAATTGCCAATCTCCAAAAAAAAAAAAATGATATGGATAAATGACCTCCACCCATACTATATAATGACGAAAGTTGCTTTAAACTTGTACACCGAATGAGTTTCAGTCATGACTGAATTTCATCCAGCCATCCATCTTCTATAACCGCAACTCCTCACTACAGTATATTGAATATTGATTGAATCGAGCCTGTTAAATTATTACAGTCTCATAATCTGTTTCCCTTGTATGGGACAACAGAGTCCTCAGCCTCAAGTTGCCATGGAAACAGTACATGGAGCATGACCGGCGCTGTTAAATTGATTTATTAGGCTTTCCTGGGATTGTTGAGGAAAAATAATGTTTATTTTTCTACCGACAAGCAGTAGCTGTAAGTGATATGAAAGGATATATGAGTTGACAAGAAAGATGAACAAATGGACTAGTTTTGACCTTCAGTTGTGCTATTTGCACATAAATAGGTGCATTCATTCATATGCAATATGACTTTTGAATTCATGCCATTACAGCCGCGCTTCCTTATTTACCGTCTCGTTATTCCACTTCAGATAGCAAGCGGGAATATGTTAGGTCATATTTCTTTGAATCAGGCCAACTGTAACTTTTCATACTGAACCGGGGCTGACATTCAGGACATACTGTAATGCAAAATCCATCCATCTATCCAATTTCTATTGCGCTTGTCCTTACTAGGGTCGCACAAGAGGTTGAGGCTTTCCGAGCTGACGTCGGGACAAACACAACCATATTCACACCCACGGACAATTTGGAGTATTTAGTTAACCTAATGTGCATTTTTATGGATTGCTTTGTGGCCTCTTTCCTACGGAGGTGAATTTCCTCATCTCTGGCGTGCCCTGGCATGATATGAACAGTCATCTATTCACAACGGCTGGCATGACGCAGAAAAGCGATCATTCTTAGCGTCAGTGCCGTGCGGTCAAGCGCGGCAAGAGTCTAACCTGCATCATAAAGAATATAAGGTAAGAATCAAATAAAATGACTTTCAATTCTAGTTCGCTTGTCTGCCTTTCTATCGATATGTGTTTTGAATCCAATACATTTCATTGTCAACACAGTAATCCCTCGTTTATCGGTGGTTAATGGGGACCAAAACCACCCGCGATAAACGAAAATCCGCGAAGTAACGACCAATAAACATATAGAGGTAAAAAAATAAATAAATAAATAAATAAATAAATACAAACTTTTTGTTGTTGTTGTAAGTCTGCAAACGGTCCGCGAGAAGCTGCAAAACAACAGCGAGTCACATAGAGCAACATATACAGTACTGTACTCCACGTATATGGAAATTGTTTTTATTTATTTATTTTTATGAATATGTTTGAAAAAATCCGCGATGCACTGAAGCCGCGATAAACGAACCGCGAAATAGCGAGGGATCACTGTATTGCTGAATTTGACAGAAGAGAGACGAGAGTGAGGCAGCGAGCAGCTAAACATGGACGATATTCTTCACTCTATCCATCCATCCATTTTCTAATCCGCTTTTCCTCACGAAGGAGTGCTGGAACCTATTACAGCCGTCTGCAACACACCTGATTCAGACGATCAACTCATCAGCCAGCTCTGAAGCAGCACGAGAATGATCCTGATTATTTGAATCAGGTGTGTTGCTCCTGGGAGAGCTGGAAAACAGGCAGGACAGTGACACTTGAGGACTACTTTGGACACACCTGCTCTCGACAAACAACCATTCACTAACAATCGCACCTAGGGACAGTTTAGAGAGTTCAGTTAACTTACCATGCATGTTTTTGGAATGTGGGCGGAAACCGGGGTACCCGGAGAAAACCCACACAGGCACAGGGAGAACAGGCTAACTCAACACAGGAGAGCCGGAGCTTGGAATCAAACCGCCGACCTCTCCACTGTACAGCAGACATGCTAACCAGCCGCCCATCATGCCGCCCTTGGACAATATTCAGTTTGACAATTCTCATAATTGGAATCCCAAACTTAAGTGGGTCTCCAAAAACCCTACTTGGGATTATGAGAAAATTTCAATTTCTACCGTGTACTACTTTTGAAAGAAAAATAATCTGACTTTTCTTCACTACAGCATCCTCTGGTGGACATAGTGGGAAAAAACAGACCACTGCAGCACAGGCTGGACAGTCTGGAGTATATAATACTGCGGCATCTGGAGTAGGGGTGTCCAAAAAGTCGGGTGGGGAGGGGGGTGAGACACCCACATCCCCCATTATTGGTGCGACACCCCTGACAACTCCTGTGACTACTGCTAATAATACAGTACATGGTTTCATTCAGAGATTTTCTTGATATACAACCTGTTAGTACCTCATCGTATCTCCATTTGCCAGACATAGTTCACATACATGCCAGTTTTCGCTCCGCCTTTGACAGGCAAGACTGAAATGGGTTCCCTTGTACACGTTTGCAATTGATCATGCATAACAGCATACCCACATGCAGGATAGAGTAAGTTTGAGTGGTGCAGTTGGTCCATTTTGCTTTCAAGGCTACAAAACGCATGTGCATGCACGGTCCTTTTAATGGCTTGAAGCGAGACCCGAGGGACCTTCAAAGGCCACTGCACAACGCGCAAGACTGCTCTATTGATGTTGATAACGGCGCTTTTTTTTTTTTAACGCGTTTCCGCGTCTTCGTTTCACTAATAATTAGTTGGACTTGTGAGCTTGCAGTGCGTGTATGATAATTATGCCACGGCTAATTATGCTGTCCGTTTGAAGCCCGAGTCCAAAGTCACACAAACCCAAAATCATTAAGATAGTACAAATTGATGCGATGCGTTGCCGCGAAAAAAAAACAACTTCTTGAATGTTCAAAGCAGGAGATGGGCTTTCAAACAGTCTCAGAGGAGGTCTGTGAATGGAAGTTTTTTTCTGAACGCATTTGGCACTCTTTCACACAGGAATCGTTTCTCAGCATTTTCATGTGGCGTCGATACGGTTATGAAAATAATAGAATGCTTGATGCATTGCAATCGGTATACCACCACTCCCACAATAATCAACTTTTCCTGTGGTATGCAAAATGTTTGTGTGTTATGTAACACTGGACCTATAAGAAAGTGGCCTAAGTGAAAAGATTAATGAGAGTCGTTAAAAAAATAGAAAATTATCGGCCACCCGAATTCTGAGGAGCTCATTACAATGTCATCATTATGGATGCTGAGAAAGCACCTGGGCAATCAAATACAGTATGCTCTGCTAAACAAATTGCCAGCCAGCAGTTTTGAAAAATAATAAAAATAAAAAACAAAAATGCTTCGTGAAGCCGGTGGAAGAAACTGCAAAACTTTCTCATGTGAGAGGCTTTCTTTTCCCATTGGCGACACCCTTCCCTGTCAGATGAGAAACAAATTGAAAAAGGGAGGTCGTTAGTCACAGAGCTCCTCACCTCTGGTAATGTACCTTGAAGTTATACTTTACGTATTTTACATTTTGACCACTACAAATATTCAATCAGTCCAACCACCAATGATTCTGACAGAAAATAACATGTTGTCGTTCAAAGCTGTCAATCTTCTTCAAGCTAATTGATCTCGATCATGCAACTTGAAGAACACAACGACATGAAAGACATTTGCCATACCTCAACGTTGTTCTGAAAATTGCATCAGCAATGAGGTTAGACAGTTTTAAAATTCCCGTTCAGTAACACACAGAAGACATTTGCAGCTCATCAGGTCTTTCTTGAGTGTCACGTGACTTTGGAACGTGTGCATCTTGAGGGTGATGAAGGAAGTTACTTGAGGATGGTAAAGATGTACAAACTGGCGATATTCGATTCAAGCGCTTTGGTGTTATCAGCTTCGACTGATTGCGTCTATGAACTGAGATCATTAAAGTTACTCGCATTTTTTTTTTTTTTTAATGATGGGAAGATGACGTTAGGGGTTTCCTCAAGACAAGCAACAAAGCAAGAAATGCCGTCTATTAGGACATATGAGGAAAATCTGGTCAGTGGAACAGTATAATATGCGGAGAAATGTTATGTTGTTAAAAATGTATGTTTGTGGGCGGGATCTTACCACTCTGCCAGGGTTGCTGTAGTCTATCTTGAGGCTGACCATGGCTTTAACGATGGCCATGATGGACTGTATGGTGTTACTGTAAACCACAGCTCGGTATTGCTTACACTCGTCTTCCGAGTAGCCGTCTTCGTGGATAATCCTATGGAGATGATAATTTCAAAATGGATGGACCATCTAATTGTATTCCTACCGACTGCTGTCAGGCTGCTGAATAAAATATGAATAAATAAACAAATAATACATTTATTTAAATGATATGACGACAAATGTGAATGTGAATAGTACGGGGACTATTGTATTATATTGCACTTAATTGAACTTATTGACCTTATCCATATTTGTATTTATATTGCACTTAATTGAACTGTGTTTTTTCTCTTAAACTTTTCTCTTCTTTCTACCCACAATCTTGCTGCTGAAGGCTGTAAATTTCCCCAGTGTGGGACAAATAAAGGATATCTTATCTTATCTTATCTTATCTTATCTTATCTTATCTTATCTTATTCTCACAAGGGCTCGAGCGATACGGCTTTTGTGAGGCCGAGAAAGAAAATTCTGATTGCCAACGAAAAGGAAAAAAAAGAACAATGAATAAAACAGATAGGGTAGTGACACGCGAGAACCGAATTTGGACCTCCCTGCCTTAAAGCTTACAGCGCCAAATATCTGAATTACAGGTGGAACATTTGATTGTAATTTACAATTCTTCAGTATTTAACTTTACAACAGAGAGGAATTTTCAAGTCCAAAAACAGTCACCAAAAAAAAAAAAGCATGAATGCACGTAGCTTTCGATCGAGGCCACAAATCTGCGCCTGACACAAGCAACATGAGTGAAATTTATGCATGATGTCCTTTAACGTGATCGCATTGCCCATACTCTATTATTTTCTGGTCCATGAAGCAATGACTTCAAAACATGACAATGCTGCATTTATATCAAGATATAGTTCAACTGAAACGGGAGCCAACTTTAACACGTACAATGCACATTAACCTTTTCATGCACCCTGTAACCCAGTGGGGTCAAACTCATTTCACATTGTGGGCCACATACGGCCTCGGTAGATGTCAAGTGGGCCAGACCATGAAAATGATACCATACTCTGCTGTAAATGTGTGAAGAATAAAGTATTCACATGTCCTTGATAGCGTCTGCTGTGTTGGGTCTGTCAGGGTGACAGACTGAGACTGCGGATGTCTTCTTCTCTGATCAAAACAATGTTGTCTTCGACTCTGAAACAGTGTTTCCCCTAGCGGATACTCCATGAATTGCACCATATTAAAAATATTCATTTTGTGTCTTTTATGCTTTTTTTTTTCACTTTTAAATTATCCCGCGGGCCTGATGGAACCTCCTTGGGGGCCGCGGGCCATATGTTTGACACCATGGCTGTAACCTGAAAACATGATACACTGTCCACTTGTAGTAACCGCTGTCCCTGAAAGGCTTAAGCGTGAATACAATATGAATGCTTTAAACAATAGCCCCAAAGTATCTTGAAAATGCAAAACAAATTCTCTAGGTGTACCTAATATTGTGGCCATTGGATGTGCATATCCGCTCCCATGTACACCGAGCGTCATTCAGCACGTGAGCGTGCTGCGTGTTCAGCACCATTGTCGATCCCGCCTTCCCCCGAGCCCGACTTCATCGATGCCATTTCTATACACCTGAAAGAGGAATCTGACTATCTAATGCTAAGATGGAATCTTTCAAACTAATGAATCAGCCCGTAGAGGGAGAACACACGAGATCGTAATCCTATTAACTCTCAAGCGAAAAGTGCTTGCTGCCTAACAACTGCAGTCATTTAGCAGACGCATTTAGAAAAAGGATCGTTTTCCTCAGCGGCGTCAGGAGGATCCGTCCGTGTGTGGCATTATATAATCAATTCATGTTTGTTTCTAGTAAGCTGACACAGATGTGTGTGCGTGTGTATGTTTGTGCTAAAAATCATGCTTCAAAAAAAAAAAGGTGACAGACTGTTTTTGCTCGGAGCTCATAAAAAATGGATCCGATGCCTGGCTAGCCTGGAGGAATGTGAATAATTAAGTCATTTAGGATCCTACGTGTATTTGAATCGGTGCATTGGCACACCACCGTCCTGCTGTTCTTGTACTTGGGGTCGTAAGAGGCAAGTACAGCCAACAGAGGCCACACCATCCCATGGAAACCACCCAAGACGCAAGAGCAGATTTCTGTTATCAAAACATTGCATGGTTACTGCAAATATTGAGCTACTACTTAGTGAGGATGTCAGAACGGTCAGAGGACCAACGTAGTGAGTACACAACTCGTTGTGGTCTGTTTGTTACGTTTGTTTCGTTTAAAATTTCATTTAAAAATTTAGATATGTTTGTGGAAAAAAATTATTGCAAACCAATTCAAAATAAACAAGCTTTATGTTACAGCCTTACTCCAAAATAGAATACATTCTTTTTTTTTTAACTCAAAATTCTACACCCTCTAACAAAGGTGTCAAAGTCAAGGCCCGGGGGCCAGATCTGGCCCGCCACATCATTTTATGTGGCCCGCAAAAGCAAATCAAGCATGTCAAGTTCCATGATGCTTGCTAAAGTCTGAACCAAAATTTAAAATTGTCACATGTAATCCACAATGACAGTCATTATTCTTGATTTCTGATTTTAAAACTAGGCATTAATAAATTTGTTGTGCGCCGTGAAGGTGATTACAAATTTATATGGTTTCCCAAAATTCATAACGGCCCTCCAAGACAAACCGTAACTACAAATGTGGCCCGCGACAAAAATGAATTTGACACCCCTGCCCTATAATGACAAACCGAAAAAATTGTTTTTGAATTTGGCGCGAATGCAAGGCATCATCTGACCCATAGCATTGCTACAGTGAAGCATGGTGGTGGCAGCAACATGCTGTGGGGATGATTTTCAGCAGGAGGAACCGGCAGACTAGTCGGGATTGAGGGGAAGATGAACGCAGCAATATCCGGAGACATCCTCAACTCAACTGTATTTCGAGAGCACTTTAAAACAACCAAAGTGCTGTACATGGACAACAAACAATAAAACAATGAATGAGTGACAAAAACGGTAGAAAGCAGAAATACAGCAAAACTAAAAAAAAAAAAAAAACAAGTCAAAAAGTAACCACATTAGCTAACTCGTTATATTCTTGAACAAAAGAACCCGATGCAATGCAAATTTCGAATATCCAGCCTACACTTTTATTTATCTTTGGTAACATTTAGGGTTCAATTACAGACCTTTGATCAAACTATGATTCAAAAGTGTTGTTTGCATGCCAAAGAGGCTGTTTCAGTTCATTTTCATGAAATGATCCGAGATACAGTCTGCAATGAAAATGTTCAAATGAACATTTCCCAAAAATCAACAAAGGCATGATGCATTCATATTAACAATAAGAAATCATCTAAGTACGCTATGCATGGACGACAGAGAAAAAGAGAACGTTGTCACCATACTTACTTCATCTGCTTTACGATGGTGCTTTTCCCAGACTCCCCAGCACCTGTTGGAAAATCAAAGATTCGAGTTAAAAAAAAAAAGAAAGAAAAAAAACCCCAAACATCTTTGTGAGAAGAACAAAGTTGGATTAGAGTTCAAACTGTCTCCCAGAAAACAAGCAAACCGAGCATTGAACTGTCAGTGACATCACAGAAGCTCCTCTGGGTCGTCGGCCCTCTTGATGTTGTTCTTTGTGAGACGCATGGAGAGCACATATACGAGTGTGTGTTTGCTTCTCACGAGAGGGAAGAGGGACGTTTTTAGGCTCACCGCATTGCTGGAGGCAAAGTTTTTGTTTACAGGACTGTGGTAAAAATAGACTATTTTACAAAGTGTGGAGCAGGTGGAGCCAAGGGAGACACAGTGAAACGTTAGGACATGTAGTGTACGACAATGGACATGTACAGCAGTGAGTGATGCTTCCAATTTTGTGGGGAAGAGTTTGTGGCAGTTGTTCCAGAAAAAAAAAATGTGTGTATATAGAAATATCTCAATAGAAAGTGGAGCAAAAACAAAAGTGTCAAGTGTTGAATATCATTCTGAATGAAGTTTCTTTCTCTAACAGAGGAAAAACAATCTCTAAAAATGATCTGTGTGGCTCCACAAAAGAAAGGAGGCCACTACTATGTGACAGATGGAAGACAGAATGCCATCTAACGCAGAGAGTGCTTTGACTACAGTATGTACTGAATTGTAGAGCGATATATGTAGCACCGTTTTAGTTGACCTGATTTTTGCGGTGCGGCAAAAAAAAAAAAAAAAAAGAAACACTGAAATCTGGTAAGAGTTGCCACAAACCCACTATATAGGAACTTGAGTGCCTTCGTTCGCATCAGCAGTTATCTGGCACAATTGCGATGTGCAATACTCTTCCTTTAGGGTAGTCCAAGAGCCTGACCTCTTTAGAGTGCCTCATTGTCAGCCTTGAGTGCGCAGTCGTCAGAAAGACAGAAACGCGAGGAAGGGAGACAATGTTTGTTTTTGTTTTTTAAGTCTGACTTGAAAGCTATTGTGTGGATTTGGCCGCTTTAGAGCGCCTCATTGAAGACCACGAGTGTGCCCATCTCACAGTGAGAAAGACAGAAGAGCAACAGCCAGGAAGTGGACCAGGGCTTCAGGTTGGCAAAACCACTTTCCAGTTCCCCGTTCTCATACCACGGGTGAAAGGGGTGTGGTCAAAAGCGTACACGCCCATAACATCTGTGCGCAGAGAGATTGGCTTGTTTTTTGGGGAATTTGAAGCCTCATTTTGGATACTTTTTTGTTATTGGTATTTTGTTAATATTTTAAATTTGTCAGGGACTCTTTTGTGTGGTGTGTCAAGTTTACAAGACATTCATTTTCACTTTAAAGGAGCTTCATACATTTTAAAGCAATTATAAAAAAAATTTGGAGGTGGCATCAACTACTTGCTATGCACAGTAAGGCTTCGTCTCTAATCCTGCAGATTGGAAGGGTTTACTGTGGTTTATTAACTAACTCATCACCATATACATAATTCCATGCAAAAAAAAAAAACATCCATTGGTATGATTTAACATTTAAGTGTAAGTGTATGTGTACATGATGATGTACTTGTGCATATATTATCATTATGATGGTTAAGTAGTAGTGGGAGTGGGAGTAGTAGTAGTAGTAGTAGGAATCGTAGTTATCACTTTTTTTTTAAATTGCAGTCTTTGCTATTTGCAAATGACATTCTACTACATTACTACATCGAATTGATTTCAATTAATTGTTCAGCCCACGTCGAAATTAGAGGCAGACATATTTGATCTGAATTCTTGTGGGCACATGCCCAGCACTGTCAGGAGCGCACCACCATGCACTGCCCCTGTCACGCATCTTGACCCAGACGCCAACAAACGTAAGGCCAGAGTGACGATGCCTGAGCAAGCAGGAGAAGCAGCACTAGCTCCTTTTGCATTGTCGACACTCGTCATGGTCACGCCATTTTTTTTCCCCCTTCCTCCAAGTGACACGATGTGGCGTGCCAAGCTGCAGTAGCAGCAGCACGGGTGTCAACGTAAAGCCTGGGGTGGCTTATTCTGTCCGATCAACTGCCTTCAGTGTCTGCCCATAAGACTGCCGGAAAGACCAACTCATTTCGTTAATTCATTGTCAGTCTTTTCTGAAAGAGTAGGGAGAGCCCTGGAGCAAAAAAAATTTTTTAAAAAAAGTTCATAAATACATACACAACAGTGTATTGAGATGAGTTTAATTAGTGCCGTGACTACGCTCATAACTTAAAACATTCTCTTTCCTTGAATGAATGGAAATGCCATTAATTCCTTCCAGCCTATTGAAAAACCCAACAAAAATATTTGTAATGTTTTTAATAATAATAATAATAATAAAAAAAAATATATATAGTGTTGTACTTCAAAAAACTGACTAAAAACATGGAAAAAAATGGAAAGAATGAAAATGTTTTTACTTCAATTTACTGGGCATTGTGCTGCTCTTTTCGGTGCGGGCACCTCTGCCACTTACGAGCAGTATATTACAGACATACAGAGATACATGAAGGAGATGTTCACAATTGCTCAGTCAGCTGCAGTTTCATTGGTCATTCTTTGCAAAGGATAAAGAATATATATCTGTGAGTATTGTAATCTATGTTTAAATGTGTTGCTCCACCATTAGTGTTCAAATGTCCATTGCTTCAAGGGTTCTAATCCCACAACACCGATGCACTTTGTTAGCATTAAGATAAACAGGTTTTTCCTGTTGGTACAGAATGTTCTTTATGTTTATTTAGATGTTTTTTCAACAATGCTTTTGCAGTGAATTTCCCTTTTTTTCCATTTCCAAATCTTAGCTACTTATAATTAGCTAAAAATGTTTTTTGCATTTTTATTTTAATGACAAGGCTTAAAAAGGCTACACTGGCTGCCTCCATTCAGCAGATTCACTGACAAGATAAGATAAAAATAGTTCCATAAAACAGTTCAAACATCTGGCTTGCTCTATGACTTCTTTCCTACTACTAACACCCAAAATCTAGTGTTGAAATGAACACATAATCTCTCTGTGGACACACTTGCATGAAGGTCACTTTCCCGATTCCAGAATAAAACACAGTCATTAATATTTCAGGCCCAACGGGAGGTAAGCATGTGAACACTGGTGAGAAAGATGAGTGCAGCCTTGTTCTTCATGCTCAAGATAGTTTTGAGGAAAGGGGGCCCACCATTGCTCTGCAGCTTCAGGGAGGAAACTCCAGCTTTTCATGTTCTTGCACCAAAAGAGGACTACAAAAATGAGTTTGAGGTGAAAAGATTAAGTAACATGAATCAGCTTCAGCAGAGCATGAGGGCTTGTTTCACATTATTCAATTTCAAACATGGAAACATACAGACACATACAGACAGACTCATACTAGTTGATACAGAATGTCTAAGTAGAAACGGGTAGAATCAATTAGTTGATTCATGGAATGTTGGAAACTCGGTGGATTATGTAGAAATGATTGTTTTGTTGTGTTTTTTTTACTGCATTGGAGCAAAAAACACACTGCAGTATTTGACAAGTGAACGAGTAGGTAGAGCAGCATCCTACTGCTCAATCCAACACTAGCATGGAAAAGTGAGTCCAGAAAATTCAGAGAGAGATTTTCCCATTCCTGGAATGCAACCCCAGCATATTAATGGAAAGTAAATAGAGCATGTTCACCGAGGCTAAGTAAATTAGCACATCTGGATCACCGCATTACATACTGCATGTCCGACACAGCACACGGGCTCGCTATTTAGCAAGATGAATCTAAAGGAAGGAAACAACAAAAATTATATTTTGGGGTATGAAGCAAAATCTAGCCTGCACGATAATACAGTGGGTAACTATATTTATAATTTTGTATGTTCCAGTCGCTAAAAAGCAAAGCGTGGAGAGTCTCTGTCACCGAAATGAATGAGTTCTATCACTGAATTGAGGCCAAGAGTCTCACAAATATCCACATTCTATCGTTTATTTCTCACCAGCACCTTCTATATTATACAGTATAAAAAAATGTAAAAAGTTGCAGTGGCCAGAAGAATTTGCTTCTCCCAAAACACAGTACAAAATTATTAAATCTGTTTTGTGGGTCATATTACATTTGTCATTACCTAGAAATACACTGCAAACAAACATTTGGGTGTCAATTTTGAGCAAGTTATTAAACGTGTTGCAGAAGCCTAATTACTTTTCAAACTTTCATCACACGAAGGTCAAATATTTACACGGTGGCGTCAGCATAGAACATCAAACGGCCTCAGATGATCAGCACGTTCGGCTGTGTTATTACTGATAAATCCGCAGTGAGACCTAATGGATGCATGCTGTCTACACCGCAGCAAGGATGGATCAGTAGAGTGCAGTTTGCAGTTCTCGCATAACCTCAGTAAATAAAAGCAGTATTTTAGCCTGTGCCAGAATCTTTCTGTGGTTTCTTTTTGCTTTCTCGTTCCTGACGGCTTTGGAGTAGTAACTTGAGCTGTGTAATATGAGGACGGACGGCAACGACACAACCACCCAAAAAATTCTCATTCTCCGTTTTATTTCTTACGACGTCACATTGTGCAGCTGCCCTCTGGCTTTTTGGCGGGATAGGGAAGAATAATCTAAGGTTATCCAACTAGAGTGTTTTGTTGTTCTTTTGATGGCAAGAGTTGGATGCCGGAACAGAAATCAGAAATTGAAGTTTGATGCTCAAGGCTTTTGATTGGGTAGAAGTCAGGGCCAGTCAATTTTCTTCCACACCAAACTTACCTAAGCACACTTTGCCCTGAGTAACGCATAAAAAGAAAAATGACTCATTTCTTTAGGAGGCGTGTTCCAAATAATTTTGCAACCACGCTGCATGCATGTTTGCTGCATGCATGCTGCTCTTTCTGGTGCGGGCACCTCTGCCACTTGTGGGCAGTATAATACAGACATGCAGAGCTACATGAAGGAGATGTTCACAATTGCTCAGTAAGCTGCTGTTACATGAGTCATTCTTCACAGAGGACAAAGAATATATACTTGTGAGTATAGTACTCTATGTTTGCATGTGCTGCTCCACCATTAGTGTGCAAATATCCGTTGCTTTATAGGTTCTAATACCACGACACCGATGCAGTTTATTAGCTGTGCTGGTTTGTTAGCATTAGGATAAACAGGTTTTTTCTTGTTGGTGCACATGAATGTTCTTTAACGTTTGTGTTGATGTTTTTTTAACAATGTTTTTGCAGCAAATTTCCATTTATAAATTTCCAAATCTTAGCGATTTATAATTCGCTAAAAAAGTTTGTGTATGACATGAGATCTTCAGTGTAGGGGGAAAAAAACATGAAAAAGAAATGACATTCAAACTTTTAAACTCCTCACCAATGTGAGTTTCCAGCAAGAAAAGCAAACGCTTCTCTTTTGGGAGAGGTTGAACAGACTGTCGGTGCAAGATTCCTTTTAAAGCTCACCCTCTCCTGATTAATAATAAATAAGGTTTATTATAGTGGACAATCTGAGCTTATCCCGCTGCTATTAAAAAAATCCATACTGAAGCACTGAAAGTAGGCACCGCATCTCCAGTTTCGCCACAATCCTCTTCACCTAACACGTGAAAGACGGCAGACGTGCGCTGTCACGGCATCATAAATTGATCGCCTTTTGGCACATATCCGCACTACCTTCGCATCCCTGCATTCGGCAACTGTCAGTTGGCAGCTGCAAATGGCTGTGACACAATTCATCTAATCCTGGCCCACTGCCCCCCCAACACGATGGTGTCACGGCAGCTCGCCACCAACGAGCTTTTACAGTCATTTAAAATGTTAACCTCCAGTGGGCGTCGATGAAACAGAACAGAATACAAAACAAGCCGCGTGTTTGCTGACGGACACACGCTGAATTGATTTGTTTTATGGAGTAAACATATCTTTGTGTCTGTTGGATTTATTCCCTAACAGCAGGGTTGGCTCTCCACCAGTTTTGGTCTTGAATGCAATTTGATAAAGACCGCGTCAAAATTGAAAGGAGTCAAACTAAAGGAATTACAGTGCTTGTCTGTGTTACCGTAAACATCGTATCATCTTTTGCCAGGCATGCAGTGCAGATACAAATCCAAGCCTTTTATTGCTGCTACTAAAACTTTCAGAGGTGGCCATTTCATTAATCCGGACGGAAGCCCGTTTTGCTGACAAATGGCAGAAACACAACCCGATTGTCTCGTGTGTGTGTGTGTGTGTGTGTGTGTGTGTGTGTGTGTGTGTGTGTGTGTGTGTGTGTGTGTGTGTGTGTGTGTGTTCGCGGGGCTGAATACCCGCAGGATTGATTCCATTAACGAGATATGGAAGCGCCTTGCGCTTAGCGTACAGTAGGTGGCGGTATGCAAACAGCTGTAATTTGCCAATGAACCAAGAGGGAAGAAGAAGAAGCAGATGAGGACGAAAGTGCAAGTGCAATCCACATGTTTACAAATGATTGTTTCATGGAAGATGAACCACAAAAATGTGAAGTGATGACCTCAGTTTTGTTTGCACAATTGTTTTAATCTGATTTATATTTACTGTCATGTTTACTCAGCACTTTGGTTTGGTATAGTTTTGACAAAGTTGTCATCGTGAACGCATAAATGACTACTAGTGAAAGTATTTCGTATTAATTTACAGTTCATTTGCCTTTCTTTGAACGTAAGCTTTACCTATCGGACCAAAACGTTTATGTTAATCTGATATTACCGCTTTATCCTCACAAGGGTCGCGGGGCATGCTGGAGCCTATCCCAGCTGTCTTTGGGCAGTAGGCAGGGTACACCCTGAACCGGTTGCCAGCCAATCACAGGGCACACAGAAACAAACAGCTATCCGCACTCACACTCACACCAAGGGACAATTTATAATGTTCAATCAGAC
>CAAKHF010020569.1:0-19529 GCA_901007745.1 Hippocampus kuda
CAGGGAATGCAGAAAATGAAACTTAAATTAGAAATGATTGTGTGTGTGCGTGTGTGTGTGTGTGTGTGTGTGTGTGTGTGTATAACTAAGGATTATATATAGATCTAGTTCAACTATAATCATCGGAGAATATACTTGTGTATTGTCTTTGCAGGGTGTTGAGTGTGTAGACATGCGTGGCTTTTTGTCCACAATTCTCAAGAGAGCACCATGGGAAAGCGTGTGACGGTCATAAGAGGGATAAAAATCTTGGGAGGGAACTCATTATTCCTCTCCCTATTTTTCCAGTCGTTCCCTTCAATCAGAGACATGGGACCGGAGAGAGCAAGATTGCTATATAAAGTGATGGCATGCTACAGCTCCCCGAGGGGGGAGTGCAAGGGATGAGTCACTCGGCCTCGTGTTGCACTGGAGCACGGTAGCATGCTCTTGCCCCCTCCCCTTACTCCGCCCCCTGATATTGTTACAATATTTTTTTCTGTCTGCTGGTCTTTTTTTCCCCAATTTCCTTCCATCTGCACAAATTCCCTTCATTCTTTACCCTTACACACCTGCATTTGTTTTCCTATTCCTCCGTGGTTACCTTGTAGCCGCTGTAGGAAAGAAGACTAAATGTAGCATATGAGAACAGTGTGAACGAGTCAGATCAGCATCACCGCCATGGCAACATAACAAATATTTCTCTGTGGTTTAGCTCCAGATAACCCCAACGGCTGCAGATAAATTTTCTCTCCACTTGTGGTGTATTTTTACAGCCATTGGCCTAAAAGATTGCGCTAACCTCCAGAATGTTGACTCAGGCCAACACAGTTTGCATACACTTATCATGTGGACTTAAACAGGGCAACTTTGTTCTTATGCATCCATGAATCTAACACAAAATAAAGATTTCATGAAGTGTTTCCAAGGTTGCAGACATGGTTAAGTGAGGAAGCTGTGGAGTGTTCATTCTTTGCTCCTTTTAGCTTTCGCTGCAAGACACAGCTTGCCATTGTCAGCTACCACTGGAGGTTGTGGTTACCACATACTTTGGTTCAAGGGCATTCTGATCATGTACTTTCATGTCGGGACATACAGATACAAAAATATAAACAAATTCACATGCGCACATGCAAATGCGCTCATATTGACACATTCTAACAAACTTGAAGAAATTTTGATGTATTATACATGTGTGTAATTGTCAATTGCTATTTCTGACCAGTACTATACTAATAATTTTTATTAATGGTTTTGAAAAGCAGAGGCATATGTATATATACATTTCTTTCTTACAAAAAAAAATTAACGCCAAAATGTCTTGACAGTTATGAGCCCCGAACTAAGTTTTGTGATTTTAACATGTTTTCTGAAGATGCTAATTGTATTTGGATATATAGGATCTTGGTTTTATTGTCTAACGTGTTTTTATTTTTGCATGAAAATTAAATCAAATTCATCTGAGTGTCTACACGGTTTCTATTTTTTTAATTTTTATTTATTTTTGGGTCCCTCTACAATTAGTCTCTCGTTTTCACTCAAGCTGGCTTTGCCTTTAATGCTACTGTTGAAAGCATTATTTGTTGTTACAAAACACCAGAGGGATCTGTGAGCTCAAGTGTCTGGACGAGGCAACCCATTTGCATTTACATAATAGTAGACAGCAAAATAAACGGTGTTATTTATGAGATGTATGAATTTTCAAGACTGTTGGAGATTTAGTATGTCTTTACTTTTACCATGATCGTGTAAAGACAAGATACACTTTTATCTGGAGAGTTTGAAGGGCTACACATGTAAACTGTGCAATTTACACAATTTTAATGAAGCTGTTTTATTTCTACATTGTGATGTTCAGAAACCCACAAACACAGACAAGGATAAGATCTAGGTATGAAAAATGGTTTGCAAAAGACAAGGAACGAGAAAACGTCAGTTGCTTGTCAACTGGAAGGACAAGCAAATCCAAGACACGAGAATACAAAACCGAGACTACACAGCAAAGCAAAAATACAAAAGAAACACAATGAAAACTATGAAGTCAAAAATCGAGAACGTCTAGAAAATTGAAGCGCTTGGAAAGAGAGTCGTGAGCGAGGCTTAATAATCCGACAGCCAGCCGGTTGTCAGCGTGACAGCTGGTAATCAAGCGTGATTACAGACAGGTGCAGCTCATAAGGGAAACCCCTCTGATGCCACCTACTGGAAGAAAACAGAAACACGATCCTGACATTTATGCAATTCTGTCTTTACCGTTATGCAAGAAGTGCACTTGCGTGTCCCACCACCATTTGCTCTGTCAAAATTGTCTTTTCGATGAACGCCTAAAATTTTTTATCATCAATAAAATTTGGAAATATGATCTTTTCATGCTGTCTCAGCATGGGAGACTATTATCCATTTAACCCTTTCATGCACTCTGTAACCCGATAACATGATAAGCTGTCCTCTGTAGTAACTGCTGTCCCCGAGAGGGTTAAAAGCAAGGCAGGAAAAAAAAACCTAAATTAGGATTTTTTTTTCTTTACCATTACTGTTTTTATTTTCTTTACCAATATTTGCCAATATTATAGGAGAATGACCCATCCATGACATATACTGTGTATTTTTAATCCTTCCATCCTCTGGCCCTGACTTGACCGATATTATGTACATTTCCTCACGCTTGACTAACAGTGACATGGACCCAGAGTGGCATGACGGTGGCCGTTCCCATGGCCACCTCATGTTTGTCTTTTCAATAACAATGGAGGAGCTTGGCATTTACGGTGAGATTTATAACGCTCAAAAGGAAAGTGGCTTTCTTCGAACTGCTATTTGTGTTTGTACCCTAGCATTTTAACATAACAGGAATGTAAGGTCCTCAATCGAAGCATGGAATTAAAAAAGGGAATTACTGTAGTAAGATCAGTGACCTACTATAACCCATGATTTCCAGTCGTTTTTTAGCCCCTATCATCTGAACCTGCATCAGCAAAATTTTCACCAGTCCAGTGAGCCTTTATGATTTTTTAGGACTACCGTATTGAAGTTAAAACAAATCTTTCTCAGTCCATGTAGTAAGCCACATCAGTCTATTGCAGGGGTGTCAAACTCATTTCACATTGTGGGCCACATACGGCCTCAGTAGGTTTCAAGTGGGCCGGACCATTAAAAATTATATCATACTCAGCTATAAATAACCAAAATAATATGTCTTTCCTTTGTTTTGGTCTAAAGAAGCACAAGAACACTAGGAAAATGTTGAAATTTAATGAACATATCTTTTACAAAACATTTCATGAAGCACCTAAGATTTCCTTAGACAAATGTGCAATTTACTTTTATCATTCACATATATGCATTGCAACTCATCCCACTGACTGTACAAAGGCACAAAACTAAACAAGTAATTGGCATTGAAAAATATAGTAATGCACTTTTAAGATTAAATGAGATTTATAAAGAAAGGAATTTTTAAACCATTTATACGAGCATATAAAATCTAAATGTAATCCCTGCCTACACCTTACAAACTAAGGAGAGTGCTATAATATGTGTAAAGAATAAAGTATTCACATGTCCTTGATAGCGTCTGCTGTGTTGGGTCTGTCTCAGTGACAGACTGAGGCTGCTGTTGTCTTCTTTTCTGATCAAAACAATGTTGTCTTTTCCTCTGACCAAAACACTGTGTCCCCCTAGCGGATATTCCATGAATTGCACCTTATTAAAATATTCATTCCGTGTCTTTTATGCATTTTTTTCACTTTCAAATTGTCCTGCGGGCCTGATCAAACCTCCTTGCGGGCCGATTCTGGCCCGCGGGCCGTATGTTTGACGCACCTGGTCTATAGGAAGGAAGAGCATGACGGTGGTCCGCATCTCAGAGACGTCGTCACCATAATTACACATACAGTACATTTGACAATAAAGTTGATCCAATTCAATCGAATCCAATCCATAAAGTGTTTCTTAAACTGGTAGGGTAGGGGGGCTTCAAGACCCATTCTCAAATATGTTTCAGGTTTCAAAATGCAAATGCGTTTTTGTACATGTAAATGGGCAAAAGATGGCAAATTTAATTTGTTTTTTAGCTTGCACCTGTGGAAGTGGCGTTATTCCGTTGCGGCGGAAAACCAAAATGCTAATAAACTAGTTTAACACTAAAGGCATTTCATATGTGTATGAAATGACTTTTGCACTCAAGGGAATCTGAAACAACGCCACTTGATTGCTCTTTTCAAACTAACAACATCCTACTGTTTTGAGTGAAATTAAACTGCACCTTAATCTGGTTCATCACACCATTAACAAAGGTAAAGTGAGGAAATCATGAACTAATGGGCTGGCAAAAAAAAAAAAAATGAAGGAATGACTAACACACTGGGCACCTGGAAGGATTAACAACACATACTAAAACTCTTGCAAGCAGGAAAGTTTAAAGAAATAAATAAACTGACTCAGTAACTTGGCAACACCCAAACAACAAAAATGGATTTGACTGGAAAACTGGGCTCATGAGGACCAAATATTGAATATTTGAAAATGAAACAAAGTAATAAGGAATCAACTCAATAATTTAAAACCGTGGAAAATATATCAAACAAAATCAGGAGTCTCAGTCAGACTGTGAAATGATCTCAAATATTTGCAACGACTTTGTCCTCACAAGATCACAGTCATCTGACTTTTTAGTATTTCAAAGGGAGTCTCATTTGAGAAGCATGATTATTTCGGAAGATCTGTCTTGTCGCTGTCAGAGCACATATTATTTCCTTATTAACAATCAAATGAATATTTGAAAATACAGGAATGTGCTTTATAGCCACACTGTTTTGGCCCTTTTAGTCCAGTTTCTGAGAATTTCTGATCAACATCACATGAACAATAGAATCATATGAGGAGACAAAATGTGATTTCGTTTTTCCGTGAACACATATTGGGAATGTGAGTCATCTTCATCTGACTTGAGTGGAAAAGTCAAGAGATTAAAAAGCATTTTGTGTAAGAAACCGTTTCATTACACAAGACAAGCACAGTCCAGTCCTGTTGACATTTCTGGTTTGCCAATTATGGAGTTAGAAAAAAAAGAGTGTTACTGCTCCAATATGATAAACTACCTACATCTAGCTAGCTAGCTAACTAGCTTGTCATAGTATAGTGTGGAAAATTGATTTTAATCTGCGTTGCAATTTCATCACGTGAGTGTCTGACAAGCGGGACCCAGTCTAAGTTTTTCTAACAGTCAAAGTCAAAAATTATTTGTGTCTTTCAGTTCCTTTTTCCGGGTAACTGAAAACAACAAACGTGGATGGCGAGTTCAGTGGGATTTTACTTTGAAATTGGCTTGAAATACAAAGACATTGAATCTATTCTTGAGCTTAATTACGGTTTCCAAGTCCTCCTCCATAATTCTCTCTTTCTCCGAAGTCGTGTCGTTTTTTTATTTCCATGTCACTTTAGGGGTACCGTATCAACCAGTATGCCAGGTTCTAAACTTTTAGTTGCTTCTGTGGTTGGGTTGGTACCCCACAAGGGTACTTAAAAGTGTTATAGTATGGCTCAGCTCTTGAGAGCTGGTACCCTTCACATATTTAACATTGGAAAGGCAAAACCTTGCATGCTATTCCAAATGATCTAATATTAATATTAAATGGCTGTTTACATTAATGAGGACATGCTGTTTAGAAAACGGTTGGATAAAATGGTAGGAACCAAAAATATATATATATTTTTTGTGAGCATTTTACATGGAACCTATCTAATTGCACTTTCACAGGCTTGCGCAATACAAAGTATACTGTATTAGACTCAGGAAGCATTTTATATCAACAATCCTATGTTGTGGTGTAGATGTCAACACAAGTTCTTTAGGCCCTGCATCAGATCTTCATGACCAAACAGGAACACAGTCCCACTGCACTGGCTCTTCCTTTCTCACAATTGAACAAGTATGTGATAGGCGCTATTTTTAGACATCTCTCTCTTTCGTTGTCGCCATACTCTGATTCTTTATCCTCTCACCCTCTTTCTCAATTTTGCCCACATACTTGACTTTGACCCCCAACTGTCACACACTTTAGTACCTAACGAAACTTGGAATAAACACACAAAAAAGTACTGGTCACTGTCGAAAGAACATTTCACACAATCTGGCTTGTAAAGTTAGCCCAGAGCTTTTCAGACTATGATGTCCATATATGGGCCTGGGTCGACCTGTGAAAGAGGAGGGGGTTTGCGCATGATGCGTTTTGAATTATAACTCCCAGGCAGTGTGTTCTTTCCAATGTAGCAAAATGTTTTGTGTACTTTTTGCAAAGCTTTCTGGTGATTTCATGTCAGGAAGTAGGACAGTGAGCCACACCAGATGCAGCTATGTTACCATGGTTAAAAAAAAGTGTTACCTTTTCGGGGGTCTCTTAAGGAACACGAAGAGACATTTTGTTTCACATTTCCAGTTCAGTCTTTTCTTAATTTATCTGCATTCTTGCTAATTTATCTTACATAGCTCCTTCCTTTCTCCTTGAATGCAAAATTTTAACTAGGCTTGTATGTCATTTTCGCGCCTTTCTGTTGATTTGCAATTTAAAATGTAAATTACTTTTTGACTGGGTTGAATGAAGAGACGGATTCCGGGTTAGTGGTTCCGCTATTTGCTGATTAGTTTGGTCCAATTAAAAATAATTTTGGTTTTATTTATTTGTGGATCTAATTCCACTTCTGGCCACTAGCTGGTGGCACATGATTGTGCTTAGCACTAAATTTTAGAGAAGAAGATTAAACAGGAATTGCCATCTTAATTTTTGCTCATGAGATTCAAAGGCATTATTGAATGTCTGAATCCGCTTCCATCCTGTTTTCAATGCCTACAGACCGCAACATGCCTACAGAGAAGACACGGAGGCATTTGACGCAATGTGTTAACTACGTAGCTTTCGTGTACCGTTTTAAAATGCTTCTATCGGCTCTCCAGATTCCCATTCTTTGCCAGTACCCTCGATGAATTGTACATGAAAGGCTGTATTTTTATATTTTATTTTTTATTTTTTGCAACAGCCACCTGCCTGGCATCCCGCTCTGCTAATAGAAACTTGTGTCACAGGCTATGATGCAAATCTTCGTTGACAGAAAAGATGAAATTTAAATTCCATTCTATACATTTTTACAAAATTAGAAAACGTTAAGAATGTTTGTGTCATGTTTTTCCTCCTACATAAACCATTTTAAAACAAATTCATTCATTCATCTTCCGAACCGCTTCATCCTCACTAGGGTCACGGCCATTTTAAAACAAAAAATATATTTCTCTCCCCCATCTTTTTCAAACATTTTTGAAAAAGCTTCGGTGAGCCACTAGGGCGGCGCTAAAGAGCTGCATGCAGCTCTGGAGCCGCGGGTTGCCGACCCACGGGGTAGTCCAAGGTACTCTGCGGGGATAGGCTCAACCAGGCCCCTGATCAGGATAAGTGGAGGGAAGAGGTGTGGATTAAGTCTTTGAACTACAGTGTGTAGCACTATTTCACGTTAATAGCAGCTGAGTGAAAAAAAAACTAAGCCTGGAAAAAGCAAGTAACTAAATTCGAGGAGAGGAGTAGGAATGAGGGCGATGGGATGTGGGGTAGAGTGGGTTAGGGTGTGGCAGCTTGAGGAGGAAAAGATGTGGAGTGAGTTCTCCACATGGGTGGGGGTGCTGAGAGGGAGGAACAGCGTGATCAGGGCTGGAACCGAACTTGTTCCACACGAAGATGAGTAGGCAGAGAGAACAATAGCTGCCTGTGCAATGAATCAGCTGTCTAAATATGGTCTCTTGCTCCTAATCAGAACACACCCAAGCTTGCAGTGGGGACGGATTCCTTCAACACCTTTACATCGACCTCCCACAGTTCAGCGTTTTGACCCATCACGGTGAAGTGAGGGGAAATCTCGGGTCACGAATTCTTACAGTGCACTTCACTGTCCTCACGTCTTATCTCATCTTATCAGTCCCTATTGGACAGTGTCTGTCTCGCACAGAGCCATATTTAGGACAAAGACGCATGCTTGATCCCCCAAGGCGCATCGGCATTAAATAGTAATGCAGGACACGGGTGATCGTTCATTTGTGCTCAAAAATATATTACAGTTCTGAAAAAAATAAGACCCTCAAAAAATAAATAAATAAAACTAATTCAGACAAGTGAGTATGGTAAAGGATTAACTCCAGGATTGCTTTCACAATTGTATGATGACTTTTGATTGGCTTTGTTTTTTCTCATAATGCCACCATTATGTTAGTTGTTGTTTGCCAAATTGGAAGTGCTCGACTTAATTTCACACCTGGATGATGTGAAATCTTCTTTTGCACGAAGTTGATTTGTCTTCAGAAATACCCTCTCGTTTTGGCTATGCTAACGTCACGCGTCATCAATTGTTGCGTAGTTGCAGTTTAGTTTCGTAATATTAGGTGTGATGGTTTTTGTGATCATGGTTGTTTGAATAGATCGTTGTTGTTTTTTTTTTCCCCCATTTCTATTATTTGCATGGTAAAATATTTTTGAAGCACTCACAAATTGTATTCATTTTACCAGTACTTACTGGGCTTTTGTAGCTCTCCCTTTAGGGATCGGTGTTGAACTCAAGGCCCTACAGGTGTTACAAAACCCTTTATTGAAATAAATTGAACACATTTTGAACATTTCCCTTTGGATTGCAATAGTAGTGAACTCATTCACTCCCAAAGACGTATTTAGATGTCTTTTCAGACAACACACATTTAATCCCAGCTCCTCATTTTATATTGACTGTACTTGAAAAGGGTCTGAAAGGGTCTGAAAATGTTCAGACCCTTTTCAAGTACAGTCAATATAAAATGAGGAGCTGGGATTAAATGTGTGGCGTCTGAAAAGACATCTAAATACATCTTTGGGAGTGAATGAGTTAACCGTCACTTTGTTGTGTATGTGTACTCATTATATTGAGTTAGACATTCATCCATCTATCAATTTTTTTTTTAATCCGCTTACTCTCACAAGGGTCACAGGCGTGCTCGAGCCTGTCCCAGCTGTCCATGGGCAGTAGGCGGGGTACACAAGTTAGACATACATTTATTTGCTTTAACTGGCTTTTAAGGGAAACACGAACTCAGGGATGGGCAACTGGCGCCCCTCGATTGTTTTTGAAAAAGAAAATGTTGACTGTAGCGGAACAAGTTTTAAGTTGTAAAAATAATGTTCAGCACAAGATGACAGATATTGCTTAAAAAACTCCTCCAACTCCAAGACTATACTCTTACTTCAGAGAAGAAGAGAGAGTGGGTCTGGAAAGAAGCCAGAACCAAATGAGGTCAAGAAAGTGATGTAGTTCAGGTAAAATAGAAAGCCGAATTCAAACCTATCTGCCAAGTTTTCAGTCATGAAAGATTACAAACTATAACACCAATCTCACACAAACAGCAATTTTTTTTCACACGAACCGTTGATAGTTCGTTTGAAGTGCATGAGGAGCTACTAAATTTGCGCCCTCCAAAAACATGGATACATTCAAGACTTCATATTGTTAAAAACACGTATTCTTGCTAAATTGGACAAGCGGCTGTTGTAACGGATGGCTGGCCCACCCTTGATGCACGAGGAACAAACCTTTTTTTTGTGGCCCCATTTATCTTGAAATTTTCCCATCCCTGCCTTAACTTACAGCGTGGCCTGTCACAAAAATGAGATCCACATGTCTTCTCAAGGGCCCCCCTGCTACACATTTTTCATCATTTTCTATAATTATGCCACTCCAACATGAAAGTTCGGAAAAGAAAAAAAATGACTTCATTCTCTCCATTTACTCTTGAATGGCTTCATACATTTAGATAAATAGATAAATAGAAACAGAAAGTGCAGTCTAACTACGCATGGGTGCGTAGACGTGCTAGCTACAGTAGAAAGGGGGGGTTTGCGCCATTGTGGGAGCGAATAAAGGCAGCTTCTTTCCCGGCCAATGGAAGCAGCTCCCTTAATTCCCTTAAAATTAGCACAGCAGAGGTGCACCGTGAACATTGCGGAAGAAGACATCAACGTCCATGTGGGAGATCGGTGTGCGCAAACTATATTTAAAAGGAACTGCAAGAACATCTCCACTTGCGGACGATGTAACGTTGGCTGCTGTGAGATTCTGTTTACTGTGAGGCAAAATATTTGACTCCGCATGACACTCAGCATTGTTTTTGTGTTTTATGATGTTTGCTCTATTTAGGTTATTGGGTTTCTGTTTTGCACTGCTATTGCATGACTGATTTTTACTTCATCAAGCAGCGCTTTGTATGCAGCAAAGCTTGTTTTAAAGTACTCTATAAATACATAAAGTTGATTTGAGTTCCACTACAAAGCTCCGATCATGCTGTGTCCTCCCTGCATGTACAGGTGGTCTCATGCAATAAACACCACTAAGTAGCTGTGTGTTTATATTTGAAGTACCGTCATGTGCCGGGGCATGGTATTTTCTGTACGTAGAACAGCTTCAGCTGCCATCAGGGTTCTAATAATTTAGGATTTTACATTACAGTTAGTTTTACTTCATTTTGACTGTCGGTTTTAAATTCAGTCAGTTAATTTAATTAGTTTAGTGGTCTTAATTATTTTCGGTTTTCTTAAGTTTTTCTGGTTTGGTATTTTATGATTCTTTTTTTAACTCCATGTACTGTATATATATATATATATATATATATATATATATATATATATATATATATATATATATATATATATATATATATATATATATATATATATATATATATATATATATATTAAAGCTGTCAAACGATTAAAATATTTAATCTAATTAAAAATGCAACTGTCATAATTAACTCAAATTTGTCACGTTTCGGTTTGTGACCAACAGGTGGCACTGTGGGGCTTTTCCCCCTGCAGCTGCACACCTGTTGGTAATTTGGTAATTAGGGCTATAAAAGGACTCCCAGCCCGACCACTCACTGTCAGGTCATTGTTTGCTCTAGCTACTGTCATGTTCGTTTGTTTGCTGTACTCAGGTTTATTTTAGTCATGTTTTGGTTGTTGTTACGTTTTATCTTCAGTCATGGTTTTTGTTTGTTACTTTGGTCTTTGTTTTGGATTTAGTTTTCTTTGTTTTAAATACACTTCTTCAAATGCACCCTGATCCTCCCTCCTGCCTGCTTTTTGGGGTCCACCACCACCATGCAACGTGACAAAATTCACTAAAGATTAATCATGATTACTCACGCATTTTTTATCGTTTCTGAATTTCCTTTTATATTTTTTTTGTCCTATTTTTCCCCATTTTAATGCTCTCATCAACATGGAATCATGAATCAGTTTTCTAAAATTTGTGGAATTACACTTGTCAATTAGCGCGCGGAATCTGTGATGCATGCAACGGACTACCAGACACGAATAATGTGTGCGTGTTAGTGTCGGACTCACCACGAACTTTGCTAGCGTGTGACGAAGTATAAAGTGCAGGGAGAATACGGTTTGGAAGGTGAGTTTCTGTTCTCACTGCATTCTGTTCTTCTTTGAATATTATTGTTAATTTATATTTCCAATTATACTGAGCATCCAGGACAGAAACAATGTTTTTGTCTTTCTTTTGTAGTTCCATGGAAAATGGGTGGTCGGAAGCTGAAAAGTATTCACGCCATTTGCTGTCAAGTTTATGGTTTGCGTCTGCAGTACTGCATGCACCACATCCACAGGTCAGCACAGAAATTGACAAACGTATGAAAGGTCGAGTGTGAAGCGCTACCTCAACAAGCGAGAATGCTTTTATTGTCTTAACAGGCTTTCTTTTCCACATTCTGGGCACCGCTTTCACAAGTGAAAGTCGCTGGTCTCCTCCCGCTCCGGGTTGTCATGGCAATGCAAGCAATCCTTTTTGTTTTTCTGGGTATGCAACCAGGAACCATGATAATTACATCTCACTACAGGCTACAGTGGTGACTTTGAAGTCGTGATTTAGAGGAGGAACAAACCCCAATTGGTTGCTGCAAAACGTTATCAGAACTAATTACCATAAAATGGCCCAGACTTCACTCCCAGTCATCTGTTTTGCAAAATCACATTTGAAAAGTAAAAAAAAAAAAAAAAAAAAAAAAAAAATCAAAACAAGAAAGGAGGTTGTGAAGTTCTTTCATCTCACCACTTGAGCTTGATGTATTTCCTTATTTTGCGTATTTAAAAATGCTGTTGTGAGTAAAAATGTTGTTGATCTGTTACGGGTACTTCACTTGTCTGGCATTCTTGGAGTCTTTTTGCAGTTCAGCGGGATTACAAAAGAATTTGAACATTCTCCTGATTTTTTTTTTACCCCCTGTCTCTGAAGAGAACGAATCAAAAGTTATGACATTGCTGGCAGCCACACGTGGAGATCTTAAAACTAAGCATAAAGGGCCAACCATCTTGAAATTTTTTTCTGTGCATTTCAATCGATTTGATGCAATTCTGAAGAAATTGCGACGTTCTCTTTCGCATTGTCTCTCATTTTTGTGCTCCGCAAAGAATCCGAACTCCAGTCCATTTGGCAAATATCTGTGTCCTTTATATGTTCGCAGTTAGTCTGGACTGCCTCGAATGGAGCTCTCATTTGAACAGCTGCATTTCGGAATGAAAGGAACAGAGAGCGAGGTTGGTCCAAGACATGATGTCTGAGTCAAGGGTGGAAACTCTGAATGTTCTTGCGCCACTGTGCAAAAAAGCTGCAAGCCATTACACATCACACTGCTGCCTCACAGGCTAAAAAAAGAAAATAGGGCTCCCCTGAACTCTCTTCAAAGCAAAAAAAAAAAAAAAAAACATAAAAATGATTTCAAATACAGTATAGTACAGTACTGTATTTGCCCTCCTCTTTTTCTCTCCACATACAATCCCCAACCACAACCCGCAACACCCTTCTGGTAAACCTTTGTTTGAAAATGGGCAAAGATTTGGGAGAGAATTGACTTCCCAAACGGATTATGTATGAATTTGACAACCGGTGAGTATTCTCACATGTGAAGACTTGTATTCTTCAGGTCTATCCATCGTATGCGATGGATAGGAAAATATCTGGAAGGCACCTGGAGTGGATTCCAAGAGCTGAACCAATGCAGACGAGGGGTGGGGCAGGGGGGGCTGGGGTAAAGCAACAACTGGGTTCAAAAACCAAATACTGTACAGTACATGGTAACTTTGTTGTCTACTGACAGAATTCAAGTATGTATCGTATTGAAAAAAAATTTGTATGCAAATGCTGCGTTGCTTTGTCTTGTAACTGTGTCCTTTGTGTCAAGGCTTGTATGAGTTCAACTTGCGAAGAATACTTTTCTCATGCTGAGCCCTCTCATGCTTTTCGAACTGCAAGTGCTGAGAATGTTAAAAACGCTGTTCTGAGTGAAAGAGTTGAGAATGAGGTGTTGATCTGTTACATGGATAGTACTTGGGGGGTGTGGGGTGGGGGGGTAATTACACAATGGACCCTCCCTTACTTTCAGTTTGGCACCTGAAGATTAATCTATTAACCCTTTCACGCACCCTGTAATTTGATAACATGATAACCTGTCCACTATAGTAGCCGCCGTGCCTGATAGGGTTAACTGTTTTTTTTTCCCCCCTAATATTTAATTATTATTATTTTTTTCCCCCTTTGAGATTTGTTTCTATATTATGGTTTGGCAGCATTTTTACATGAGTGGTTTAAAAAAATGCAGCTTAGCAGTGATTCTTATTTTTTTTTCCCAATGTATTTCATTGGGGATTTTGGCTATTATATATATATATATATATATATATATATATATATATATATATATATATATATATATATATATATATATATATATATATATATATATATATATATATATATATGTATGTATGTGTGTGTGTGAAGACAGCACCGTCACTTGAAGACATGCCAGCGTGATGTACTCCAGCCACACCCTTGTAGGTGTCTTCAGTAAATTGACTTCCATCACATTCAAAACCAGCATTTACAGTCATTCAATTTGCATGCAAAAAACAATTTATTGTTTCCAGATTTCAGGTTTTTTACTTTCATTCGATGTTAAGGGCTTGAAAGTTGAAATTTTCATCACGGCCACACCCATTCATCCATCGTGATAGCTTCTTACAGTCAAACTGAGACAAGCACTCCATAGACATAAACTCTCAAATACCTGGTAGATCATGACTTTAAAGTTGCGTCTCTTGAGCAGCTCGGCCTCGTTGGTCTCCAGCTTCTTGATTTGTCCCGCTTGCTTCTCTAAGTTGGCTCTCACCGTCTTGACGTTGACGCTCACCTTCCGCACTTTCTCCATCATCTTGTTGACGCTGTTGGATGTCGTGCTGTGGTTCTTGGTCAGCTTCGTGAGCTCGCCTTGGATATTGGTCACCGAGCGCTCCATCTCCTGCTGCCTGGATTCCAGCCCGCTCTGGGTCTGTTGGATCTGATCGACGGCACCGATGATCTTGTCAAGCAAAGACAGCACCAGCACTCCATTCACCTGCTGGTCCGATTTGCCTGATTCATCCTTGTCTTCGGCAGCTTCGCCTTCCGTCTCTATGGCGGACAGCTCTTTCTTTGCCGCTGCCAGTACATCATCTTCATCTTCTGAAAGAGGGATGTTGACTTCGTCATCTGAGATCTCCGTGAGGGATGGTTTCTCTAGCTGTGCGCTTGAGCACTCCAGTGCTTCCATTGCTGCCATGTCAGTGTCGTTGAAAGTGTTAGGTTAAGAGATCAAAGTTCTTCAGTTGGTCCTCTTGGTGGCTCCTGCTGGATTTTTCTCACTTTGCTACTCGGCCTCTCTAGCAAAGATCCTTTTCTGTCTCAGGCATAAATGCTCTCTCTCTGTCTTTGTCAAACCCCCTGCTGTGTTCAGGCCACTTTGTAGGTAGTGCCAAGCAAAGCTGCACGTTACCACATGAGCTCTGGGACGTGAATGCCTCACCAGGCAGAGAAACCCTTAAGTCAAGCCACAACCAACGGTGTTTTCTCTCTCTCTCGCTCTGGCCACTCTCCTTTTTTTCCATTCGGCTCTCCCCCTGTCATTAAATCCCTCCCTTTTCCCCTCCCATACACAAATTTGGGATGCACACAGTCGGGGAAAAAAAAGACTCCACGTTAGACTCCATGTAGGTCCTCCCCTTTGGTTCTATCAGTGTGGGTGGAATAGAGCAGAGCAGAGTAGAGCTGATTTGTGTATACAAATGCCCAGACCCAGCAGAAACAGGAATGTATGGCATTAGAAACGCCTTTTAACTCAGAAGAGTACTCCTCTCACTCTAAAACACTGGTGTCAAAGTTAAGGCCTGGGGCCCAGATCTGGCCCGCCACATCATTTCATGTGGCCCGCGAAATCAAATCAAACATGGCAACTTCCATGATGCTTGCTAAAACATGGACCAAAATTTTTTAATTCTCATGTGTAATAAATAAGAGGGTTACTTCAACAATAGTTGAATAAACTGTTATTCTTGACTTGACTATGATTTCAGCCATAATGGTCCTCCAAATCTCCATTTTTTTTTTTACAGTATATTGTGGGCAGAAGAGGCGTGGTTCACACTGTTGAATCATAGCAAGACATCGGCGCATACATTGCAGCTGTTATTTTTATGATTATCAATCCATTTTCTACACCGCTTATCAGAGGTGGAAAAATAACTCACATTCACGACTCAAAGCGGAGTACAGATAGGTTTTTAAGAAGACTTCTGTCAAAGTTGAAGTATCAACTTTAACATTCTACTCAAGTAAAAGTGTAAAAGTAATGGTTTCCATACTATTTAAAGTATATCTTCTTCAGGTTGGGAGGTGCGTACTCTGCCTGTTACACTTACAAGAATGGTTCTTGTGCACTCAAAACACGCTTTTATGCTAAAAATTGCGAACTTCTGCCTATATCCTCATAAAATGCCTTGCACTTCGGGATCAGTGTTTCCATCCTATTTTTTTTCCAATTGAACATATTTAATATTGGTATTGATCACAACACATGTCTATTGCGATACATAATGATATTGCTTTATTGCTCAGCTCTCTATGTCCAACTACAATCAAAATCAGTCGATGCTGGCATGATTTATCCTGAAAGAGGGTTTTTTGGGGGGTGTTTTTAAACAATGACAAGTAGGAATGAACGCAATCAAAAATGAAATAGAAAAAGGCTTTTAAAAAGTACAACAAGTAAAAAGTATAGAAATTTGCTTGAAAATGTAATGAGGACAAGTAAAAAGTAGGCTGGAAAAATAAACACTCCAGTAAAGTATAGATACCCAAAATATCTATTCGAGTATTGTTACGCAGTATTTCTACTTTGTGACTTGCAACTACTGATGCTTATTCTGACACTTTTTCAAAGCTTTAATTAAGCTAACATGCATGTTTTTAGGATGTGGGGGAAATCCACGAAGGCAGAGGGAGAACATGCAAAAGTCCACAAAGGAAGGCCAGAGTCTGGATTTGAACCCACGACCTCTGAGCTGTGAGGCTACCCAGTTGTCCTTGCTGTCATCATTCATTACTTTTTTATAGACGCGTTTCGACTTATGACTTTCAAAATAAAATAATGTATCTTTAGCCGATTTCATCGAATAACATAAATTGACTTTACGTGCCACAAACAAACCTCAAATATTATACTGTCATGATCAATTCTCGAGACCGTGTTTTTGACAGAAAATTTAAATCAATATGCACGGTCGATTTACTTTTATTTTGATTTCAGCGGCGGATATCCCATTTCTTGTTTATTGTGTCACACTTGACGCACAGTGAAGGACCGGAGCATCCCGCATCCACAAGGCTTGACAGGCCAAATATTTGTCGAATTGCACTTTTCAGTGGTAAGTTAAATAAAAATACATACATCGCCGATTTATTTTTTTATGCAGTGTAAATTTTCATGAACATATCGATCAACTCCAGTGCCTTATTTTCAAATATCCATAATGTTTGACGTGTGAATTGTAAGGACGACACTGCGAAACCGAGTGATGTTTTCAGTGGTTCGGTTTTTTTGGACATCATTGACCGTGTTGCGGGTTCAATGCTCGAGCGTGTATGAATTGTAAGTACTTACAATACACCTGTAGTTTTTCACGAGATGGCGGCTGAGTACAAATGTAGAGGCTATTGATGCTGTCATTAAAAACAAGCAGCGTCATGGCGTCCTTGAGCTGAAGGGCAGCGCTGCAGTAGGAAGGATGCTCACGACAGATGGCCTCGACTCTGTTTTCACTCGGCTCCGATTAAGCTTAACATGCAAACACAGAGTAATGGAGAATTGATGTTCCATTCTCTTATGCCTCGTTTGGTCTTTTGTGTCTCTGTGTGTTACCGTCTATTTTTACATCAGCTATATACATTTATTCGGATGACGAGAAGGGTGTGGGGTGCGGAGTGTATGTCGTCACTATTATGACATGGTAAAAGGTAACAAACTACTTCATGAAACCCTGCTAATTAAAATGTCAAAGGCGACCCCAATAAGGACAAATGTCTCAAAAAATGGTTGAATGACTGCATAGATCGATGTACATTTTGTTATTTGTGTCAGAATGCTCAAATCAGCTGTTAGTGTGGTTCTACAGCCCTGAAAAAAACAAACAACGGCAATAATAGTCACATATTTTCATAATAAAATTGCAAATAACATATTTTGACTGTGTCAATCAAAACTGAGCATTGGAAAGAGGGGCGAAGCCAGATATTTTTCGGTAGTGTGGCCAGCATGACAAAATAACTTACTAAGGGGCGGCCATAAGATGACACGTGTGTGGAAAATACACACATACTGTATATCAGGAGGGTGGCCCGGTACCCGGTCTCAACGTTATTTATTACACATTTCAGTACAGATTTTGGCAAGTTGACACATGATTTGCTTTCGCCGGCCACATAAAATGACCTGGTGGGCCTTGAGTTTGACACGTGTGCTCTAGTCTAGACGTTTGGGGTGGCCAATGATCCGAAGCGCCACCTCTGATTGAAAATACATTGGATGGAATTCAATTTTGCATAGATGTGTTCCTGTTGGCCAGTGAGCATGTAAAGTGGCTCATTTCAAATGTTTTCATCATCTAATAGATTGTATCTTACTGTCATGTGTACAGGGTATCTTAAAGCTGGTTGGTCATCATTATGGGGGAACTATTCAGGAGTGAAGAGATGACACTGGCCCAGTTGTTTCTCCAGTCGGAGGCAGCATACTGCTGTGTCAGTGAACTGGGAGAACTTGGCATGGTCCAGTTTAGAGATGTGAGTAAGAATGCTATTGTTAAATGTGACTTTTTTTTTCTTATCCGTATCTTCCCACAACACTTGTTTGTTCCAAAATGAAAAGCATTCCAAACTACTGACAGTCCTGTTGGTGGATGTGACGTCGATTTCTTCTTGCTTCACAAAGACGTTTGTTTCTGTTGCCAGCTCAATCCGGACGTGAATGTTTTCCAGCGAAAGTTTGTGAATGAAGTGCGGAGATGTGAGGAGATGGATCGAAAATTAAGTGAGTAATTGACAACATGAATATTGGAAATTGAAATTTGGATGTGTCATAAATTTGCTTTGAATGAGGCTCTAAGATGAATCTGAACACACACACACACACACACACACACACACACACACACACACACACACACACACACACACACACACACACACACACACACACACACACACACACACACAACTGCTGTAAAATGTTCCCTCACTGTTTGGAACAGGGTTTGTGGAGAAGGAGATCAAGAAAGCCAATATCCCAACTATTGACACTGGAGAAAATCCTGAGGTGCCTTTTCCAAGGGATATGATCGATTTGGAGGTAAAATAACTTGATATGGGCATTATTTAAATAAAATCAGGTCCAAATAATGTTAAGGGGTTTGTAGTGATGATGGCAAAATTGTAGGATGAAATAAAAAAAAAAAAAGGATTTATTTTCATCAACACTAAAAGACAATTCAACATACATTTTTTTTTTTTTTGAAGTCAAGATGGCGCCCGAGTAGGCAGCCGTCGGCAAGTGCTCTCATGAGCCTTGCTTTTTTTGTTGTTTTTGTGTTTGTTTTGTCACTTGTGTTTGTTGTTACGTCGTGTGGACCTGATGTGGACTTTTTTCAGCATTTTTGGCCACGACATTCATCAAGGAGGAGACTCTGTGCTTGGTGGTTGCGCCTTCTCGGCAGCATGGGTATACCAGCACTGTTTTTGCCTGGGAGGAATGTCGGCGCCATTTGACTGTCGTTGCTGGACAGTCCCGGGCGCTTGTGTCTTGCGCCTGTAATGGGCAGCATTTTTCACAGCCCCGCTGTTGAACGGTCTGCGGCTGGATGGATGTAAGGCTTGAGGAGCCGACGATGAGAAGAAAGGAGCGTTAGCGCGGAGCGCCGATGCGGATGTGGAACTGGGAGTCGCGGCTTGGAGTTTGAAGTGGATTTACATGGGACAGGAGAAGTGAACTAATCTCTCTTCGTCAATGGACGCTACAGCTTCGTGTTTGCTTTCAAAAACTTAGCTTGTAGCAGATGTGTGCACATTTTCAGCATGACGTCTCTGATCCACTGGTGAAAGGACACTTTGATCCT
>CAAKHF010020572.1:9108-36341 GCA_901007745.1 Hippocampus kuda
ACGCACACACAGACACACACAAACGCACACACAGAGTGAGAATACAAAGCAGCCTGCATCACTGAACACAACAAACAAAGCCAGGAGCAACACGCGCACACACACACACACACACACACACACACACACACACACACACACGCACGAAAATCATCGATTAGATTCGGGATTTATGAAGGTTCCCCTCGAGCAATTGATGAAGTGAGCTGGCACGTCAATCTATGACGTCACGCTGCCTGTATCCAAGCATGGGGAGGGGGAGGTCGCAGGGTGCACGTGCGGCGGGGCACGTTTCACCACTCGTGACGTCATCGCTGCAGACTGTTTTTGAAAAAAAAAAAAAAAGCCGCTGGATTCTGAATGATGACGATTATTTTTCATGTGTGAGATACAAAGTGCCCGAGAGTGAAACCCGTAGGCTACCTTTCGCCCGAGCAGCTTGCATGAGCTCCTCGTCCTCATTAAGCCGCCGAAAGGTTTAAAAGCTCACCGTGCCGCGTCACATTTTCAGGTGTGACAAACACGTCGACAGGAGAGGAAATTAACTTTTGAAAAAATACGAATTCATGTCGATTGAACGACGGGAGGGGGCGATGACCTTGTGGCGCACGACGAGACGTGACAAGCAACAAGCGGATGTCCCTCCGGCGAGCGAGCGAGCGTGCACCTTTGGGCACGTTCCCCATTCGGGTCGAAGTCACCCACCTGAAGCGACGGAAGCGGTCGGGCTCGGCGGCGAACATGTCCCTCATCTTCATACTTCCGCCATGGGCCCGATGCCACTGCTCCAGTCGCCGATAGTTGGGATCTTCAGTGAGGAGGGACATAATGGACGACGCGACAAGGACAATACGAAGAAGACGAACGCGGAGACCACTCGCCGCTTTGGTTTTTGCTCCAATTGCTCGGCTTGGTGCAGACGCAGAGACAAACCAAAGACGCCAAGTGACCAGCGAGGACTCAGTCGAATGACAGCCGCCTCCTCGCGTTCTAGCCAATGAGCAGCAGAGGATCACTTCTCCTCCGCCCCCACACACCCGCCCACCTTGTCATGTTGACCAATGAGCAGCGGAAACCCCGCCCACAGCTCGCGTCCTGACCAATGAACGGTGGAGAAGATGGGCGTTCACAAAAAGTTGCCCTCACCACTCCGTCTACAGGTGGAGGCAATATCGAGGAAACGTCACTTTATTTCTGTAATTTGTTCTTAAAAAAAGGAAACTTGTATGTGACATTAGCTCACCACACACAAATCGATATATTTCAAGGATTAATTTGGTTCAATTTTGAATATTATTCGAGAAAAAATCTGAAAACTTTTCGTTTGTTCTGAACTAATATAAGAGTCACTTTTCTTCATAGACTATGTTCAGTGCTGGGTGTCACTCACCATTTGGCAAAGGCCACTGGCGTTCAAAGTCCGGTCTGTCCAATTATCATCACGGCCGACATCAAATGATTTCAAGAAACTTTTCGAGAAAAAATGAGGCTCTTCTGTTGCCGGTCCCCCTCTTTGGAATGACTTCCGACAACTATAAACGTCAGACAAGTCCCCTGCTTCCCATCTTTAAAACTCGTCTTAAAACTCATTTTTATCCTTTGGCTTTCGACTCAACATGAGACTTGATTTTACTGGTTTTTTTTTTTTGGTGCCTTCTCCTGTCTTTGTCATTATTTTATTGTTTTTATCGTTATTTTTGCTCCATGTACAACACTTGACATACAGCGGTGGTTGTTTTGAAGTGCTTTGGAAATATAATTGAGTTATAGAAATCCACATAAAAGGTCAATTTTTTTTGTTGCCAAGGAAAAGAAAATGCAAATCTGATGAGATTCCTATGAGACGACCATTTTGGCGGGTTAAAACACCTACCATGTACTGTATTGCCCCACTCAATATCTGACACTAGGTGGTGCTATTTCACGCGTGCTTCATGTCCAGTCTGGTCGTCCATCTGGCGTTCATGACGATGACACCTAATTCAGGGCCTCTTTGGCACATGCTCCGATGGCGTGACTTGAGCTAGAGTTCTGCAACGTGAAATTTGCCAAGGCTTTGTCTCTCCTATCCTTGGCACAGTTACTTTCGATCACTTGAAACCGGTTCAGCCAAGCTTGCCCCACGTATATGTCGATGCCTTGAGAAGTCAGGAACTCGCTCGATTGCTGTAATGTGGAGGTGTGTCTCGGTGAGATGAAACAAATGGATGTGTGCAACGAGGGCCGATGGAGGTACCAGATCGACTCGAGGTCCTGCCCCTGCTGATGACGTCAATGGGATGGAAGCGTCCGTATGCTCGGCCCGTAATGCCAAAAATTGGATTGTTGTTCGGGGGGACAGGCTCCGGCACACACCAGCGACCCTTGTGAGAAGCGAGTCAGAGAATGGAATGGTCATCCACCCCCCTCACACCCCTTTTTGTTTTGGCGCCCGCTGGAGTCTCTGGCGCCCTTAGCATCCGATTCAAGGGCGAGCCGGCCCCGGCTGCAACTCTGTTGATTTGGAGAAGCAAAAAGAAGTCTGCAGGTTCTCCAGCGCGGAAATCGCAGCTGCTTCCTCATTAAGTTTTAAGAAACAAATTGACTTTGATCGACGCTTCATTAACGTTCTTTATTTCTTTTTTAACAGCATTAGGTTTTGCTGGTAGACAAGTTTGCATTTATCATATATGAACGTCACACCTCATGTGAATTGATGACAGGTCGGCAGGGAGGACGAACTCATCTGCACATCAATGAGTTGAACGGTACGAATCGGTGAGGCTTGGTTACCATAGCAACGTGCCAATAACCATAGTACTGTACTGTCTTACGTCGTATTTTCATCCTTATTTTTTTGAGGGGGTGATTTCCCATGGACAAAATGTTCAAGTCAACTTCATTTTCAAATGTGCTCTATGTGCAACATGCAGCACAGATGACATTTCTTTCCTCTCAACCACAGAAGAGAAATGTGGTGGAAAACAAATGATTGACGTTGATATGAGTTTGCGACACGTTTAACATTCGTCAACACTTGATCACTCAGATGAACTTCCCCCGCCTTATAATGTTCCACTCAAATGATTTACGACTAATTGCACGTCTTTGTTCCGCCATCTATGCCAGCGACATTTCGTGACTTGCAGAACAATAAAATGTTTTTCCACTAGATAGCGGAAGATACGATGGAACTGTGTGACTGCATTTCACAAGGCGCACGTCCATTTGGGAGTGAATGAAGACCAGATCATGTCGATCCACTCAAGACTTTTCGTTCGATGGCGTGGTGAGATTTTTCTCATGTAGAACCCCCCCCCCCCAACTCCTCCCACAAGGTTTATGTGCAAGTTCAGGATGAACCTTAAACGCACTGTAACCATGACAGGTTTTCAAGCAAACACTCCAGCTACATGACGGGTGCTTTGTTAGCTTCAGACACGCGGAAGTGCAAATTGGGTTTGTTTTGTGGTAAAGTGTTTGCCGGGAGCTCGGAGGGGAAACAAGTGAGATGTGATTAGGATGAAGTTGACGATGTAGCAGAGGAAGAGCGACCTGGGAGGGGCGCTGTCAACTACGTGACGTTGAGTCGAACAGACAAGCTGCATCAGACCAAGCCAGGCCCTCCAAAACACCCAAGAAAAGGCGAGGGTTTGGTTTTTGTTGTTTTTTTCTCGAGGAAACTGCAGCAGTCAAGCAGTGCTGGTGACAAAAACATCTTCAGCTTGTTGGTGGTCAACGCTCCGCAGGCATCTTATCGTCCTTCTGAAAGCAAACACAGGCAGTCGTCTATCAATTCACGATATTGGCATCGTCGCACAACACGATTGACTGCAGCGGTGCCTTGAGATACGAGAGACTGGGCCTTCGAGTTTTTCATTGGGCTCATTTTGTTTCCTCGGAACTTACAAGCGCTGTGTGGAGGCAGTAAAGTCACCTGACTGGTCGACAATCAGACGTTTTGTGAAATAGCGATTCATCACCAATTCATCCAAAAAGAGGCTTCAGGCGGGTTTACTGACACTCTCAGCTGAAGCTCAAACCAAGGCAATCAATAACTTTGTGTATTTCAAACGGGCACACGGCTTCACCTTTAATTCTGCTCACCCTGTAAGCTGCGGCAATGTCTCCAAACTCCCGGCCGGCCTGGTTTCCTCGGTATCCTCCCCTGAGAGCGCCCCTTTGAGACGGGGCCGAGGACCCTCGGCCGGCGGGCCGCCCTCTCCCCCGGTAACCTCGATGGTGACGCAGCGGTAGGCCAAACGTCTCGGCGTTCATCCGTCTCTCCTCCGCCCACGTCTGACGGCGTTCCCTGCGGGCGGGGTGGAGAATCGGTGACGGGGCGATTTCAGAGGGACAACAGCAAAAGGTTCTGGCGGAGTCCCACAATAAAAATAATAATTAAAAAATAATAATAATGAAGGAGAACATGGAGGAATTTGATCAGGTCCCATTTCTGATGAGTCGTGGTTATGAAGACACAGCGCAGCGATGGAGGGAGACCTCCACAGTTCTCAGCGTTGAAAGTGGTAGAAAGGTGCACCTTTTGGATTTTGAACAATAAAAATGTTCACTTCAATGGAGCACAGTCGCCCGTGCTCTTTTTCGTTGAACTGGTGACGAATACCAACTGGCCAGCTACGGCATACCTGACGTCTGAACTACGGGCAAAAGGCTACTTCCTGTTTGGTTGCTTAGTAACCAGCACTTCCGACAGACAGGGCTTGAGCCATGCCGCTACCATCATCTCTGTGCCGTCCCGCAACCTACCCCGTGAAAACCCAGCGCAGTGTGTGTCAGTGTGGGAGTTCCGCGACTACCTCGGAAAGACGCCGCCGCAACCGTTGTTGTCTTTTCTGTTGGAAGAAGAACACGCATGGGGGGGGGGAGCAAAGGAGGGATGGGCGAGAAGTTAGAAGATAGGACTGAAAAGTCCATCGCGTGACAACTATTTCACATTGGTCCATTTTTTTCCTGTGGAAAAACAAGGACCTGAAGAAAAATAAGAAAAAAAAAACCTTTATTAGTCTCGCAATGGAGAAATTCCCATTTCACAGCAGCAAAGTTATGAAAGGAAGAAGTAGAACAACAAAATATTGGAGCTGCTGGAAAGGCAGCCACTCACGCGGCGCCATTTTGAAGTCAAGATAACAAAAAGAACACAACACAAAAAGGCAGCATTCCAGTCATTTCACTTTCACCTGTCATACTTTACTCACCTTTAAGAGGTCAAAGCAACTATGAAAAGGTCAAATAAGCTAGCTAATGTAAAGATGAAATAAATGCCTTTTGAAACAAAATGTGCCTCGTTGGGCTGGGCGAGATGGCTGAAAAACACGGCTAGAACTAGGAACTACCGTGACATATAATCAACAGGTGGTCCGTGATTGCATTTGAAATGACCAAAGTGCTGCTTGCGGCCACGCGTGTCAGGTCACCTGCTGTCGTCACAGGAGATGTTGTCAAAGAAGGACTTGGACTTGTCATAGTAGCACTTTGGTCCCGGCGCATCTCCTCCCCGGTGGTGCGCGTCGCCCACGCTGTCGAGATGGTCGCCTTTCTCCTCGCCATTGAGCGCCGGCTCGCTCTTCTCGTCTGAGTGCGGCATGAAAAAATGGCTGATATGAAAACCCCAAAAATGTCTTTACTGGGTCTAAAAGATAAGCTTGAACAGGCTTTCTTTGCGCACCCTGTTAGCTGATTTTTGCTGTTGATTCTTTTGGCATGGTGCACTGAGAAAGACTGCTGTCGCGTGAGCGCCTGTGAGGGCGCGAGCGCGCACCTTTCAGCTTCATCTTGCTCTGAAACTCTCGCTCAATGTCGTCTTTGTTGAATTGTGCGTTGGCGCTCTCAAAGTCAAAGTCCTTGTCGAACTTCACGCTGGCGCCGTCTCGCCGCACGATGAAGCGCCCTCTGCCGCGGTGGCCTCGGCCTCGCCGGCCGTTGTGCGCTGGGGAAAGAGAAAAAAACGGTTGGCGAGGCACAACTGAGGGCGGGTGAAGGCGCACGTGCGCTCTTCTCACCCCTCCTGGCATCCGCGGCGTCCTGATGATGCCGACTCTGGCCGCTCGACTGCGAAGCAGGGGCCGTGCGAGGTTGGCGGGGATTCGGGCGGCCCCCCGGGTTGGTGCCGGGATTTGTCGTGGAGTCGCTCGGAGCCGACGAGGACGCTCGGGCGGCCGGCTGCTCACCACCCGCGGGGCTCTTCCTCAACACGTCCGCAGGAGAGCTGCGGCTACCTGCAGGACAGCCGCACACTCACAGGCCGGATTGGCGACCAGTCCTGGGTGTAATTCGCCTTTTGACCTAAGTCACCTGGGATCGGCTCCAGCACAGCGCGACCCTTCACAGCGTAAGCGGTGAAGAGAACGGACTGGTGTATGAATATTATTTCAAAAGATATGCATGTGAGGTGCACGTTCGTAGTTTTGTCCACTCGGGGTTGCCATCCTCACATTCTACACTGTCGCATTTGTGACGTTGAACACGTGCACCTTGGGGGGGTGGGGCTGATGTATTGAGTGACAAAGTCCACATCCCCTGCGAGCAACTGGGGTTCTCTCATCTTTTTGTCGAGCGACTCCAACTACCAGACATAAGCTTCCTCGTCAAGACGATTCTGATTGGAAGTGGAACTCGTACGTGATGTCATGAGCGGGGAAGCGAAGCGCTTACCGCCAACAGCGGGTCCCAAGCGCGGGGGCAGCTGAGGAGTGCGAGCGAACTGGCTGTAGGAGGCGGCGGGGGTCCGGTTGAACAGCCCGTAGGAAGGGGCCGACTGGAAGGAGTTTGGGAGCGACGCAGCGGCCGACGCCGCCGACGGCAAGGAGGCGGAACTCACGGATGACTGAGGAGACCAATCAAAGCATATACTTACTACTACTTCAGATTTCATTCCGGCCAGCAAAGAACTTCAAAATTCACTGCAGCAGTATTCAAACATAAACACTCAAACTGAAAAAAAAAATCCCGCGACCGCTCTCAGAGCAAAGACGCACCTGCACGATGGCAGGGTCCTGGGGGAGGGAGCCGCTGGGCCTGGGGGGCTCGCACACCGTCAGGTCTTTGATGTCGCTGCCTCGGAAAATGATGTACTCAAAGGTGTCATCTCGGGGGGGGACAGGGCGCTCGGTGGGCCGATCCTCGGTTCCGAACGAACGCACTGGAGACACGCGGCTTTCCGTTAGCGTCCCTTCACGTGACCACCTCCGGCACCGCTAACTCGCGTCTCCGTTCAACATGTTCATCACAGAGGCAAATGACCTCAATCCACCTATCAGTGGGGGCCGTGGCGTCAGCGCTCCCTGCTTGAAGATCATCGCGGCTCCTGATCTTAAATCGACAGTCTCAAATTTAGGCTTTAAACTGGACAGTGATTTGAAACTGGACCGGTAAATTGGTGCCGTTGTTAAATTCAAGTTCCTTTCATCTTCGGCAGCTGGATGAAGTCAAACCTCTCCTTGCTCACGAGCACTTTGAAACAGTAATTCATGCCTTCGTCACATCCCGGCTGGATGACTGTCGTGCACTTGACTTTGGAGTCGGCCAATCCTCCATTAAGCGCCTCCAGCTGGTCCATAATGCCGCTGCACGCCTCTTGACTGGTACTCGTAAGAGGGAGCACATCACTTCTACTCTGGCATCCCTTCACTGGCTCCCTCTACATTTTAGAGTTGTTTTGAAGATCCTATTATTTGTTTTCAAATCTTGAAATGGCCTCGCACCACCTTACCTCTCTGAGCTCATCCGCCTCAGGTCTGCGGACCAGACATTATTAGAAGTACCAAGAACTAAGCGGAGGCTCCGAGGGGATGGAGCCTTTTTCCGTTGCTGGTCCCTCTTTCTGGAATGAGCTCCCACTGAACATTCGGCAAGTTCCTCGCTGCCCATCTTTAAAACTCATCTCAAAACTCATTTGTATTCTTTGGCATTTGACTCGGCACGACTCAGACTTTATCTTAGTTTTACTGTTTGGTGCTTTCTACTGTCTTCGTTATTTTTTTAATTGTCGTATATATGATATTTGCTCCATGTACAGCACTTTGTGTACAGCGATGGTTGTTTTAAAGTGCTCTATAAATACAGTTGAATTGAGTTGAGCTTTTGAAAGACCCTTTTTGAGGGGGCGGGCCACTTTGAATTATAATTACAACTTTTGGTCAATACCTGCAGTCTTTTGGTTATGAAAAAAAAATCATTCATTTGGGAAAATTACGTTTTCCAAAGTGACTCCAACAATTTGACACTTTGACGCCCATCCAAAAGTATTGGAACGTCCAGATCACTTCCTTTGTTTGGGTTGGATACTGGGGACATTCGGGTTTCAAATCAAGCGAGGAACAAAGTGGAGAATGGCAGCATTGATTTCCTGGTATTGACATCGAGGCGTGTTCAACAACTCGGGACAGAACAAATGTTTGAAGCCACGCGCTTTTCAAGTGAGTAAAAGTATCAGATCAGAGATGATTATAATAGGTTAAGGGCAATAACAAATAATTGAATATTTGGTGGCATAACCCTTACTTATCAGACGGTTGCATTCTTCATGGGAAATGCCGTTCCTGGCCTTTACTGCCGCCTCTCTCGTTTGGATGCATTTTTCTGTCAATTCCCACACAAAATGATTTTGCAGTCTTCAGAATTCCATTGCGACCATGCCGAGTTACATCATCAATCGTGAGCCCATTCCAGAAGCGGCCGTGCCAAGTCCAAGATATGCCACGACCTCCACCGGGGGCTTCACGGATGAGCCTGTGTGTTTTGGATCATCAGCGGGTCCTTTCTTTCGCCATACTTTGGTAGAGGTTCATCTCGGTCTCATCAGTCCATACGTCTCTGGTGGCTCATCTCTGTACTTGTTTGCAAAATCCAATCTGGCCTTGTCATTCTTTTTGCTGTGGCGTCGTTGACATTTTTTGATATATTTCTTCTGAGTCTTCGGAGAACAGTGGCCTCTGATACCTTACCCATGCCCTTTGGAGGTTGACATTCGTGTCATCGACTGATGTCTTTGTGTTTTTCTTCAAGGCTCTCACAATATTTCTGTCATCGACTGTTGTTGATACCGCTGGCAGACCTTGTTTGATGTCTGTTGCTCAGTACACAAGTAGATTTTTTTTTCTTTTAATGGACATTCCAAATTGTTGTGTGTGCTACGAACAATGTTTGTGCAATGGGTACGATCAATTTTCCCTCTTCTCTCAGCTGCAAAATGGCTTGCTTTTCTCTCACAGACAGCTCTCTGATCTTCATGATTGCTGAGCAGCAAATCAAGTTTTCGCAGGTGAAACCCACAGAGAAAAACAAGCACAATGCAATGTTTCAGAAATCCATCAAAAAGACAACTGAGCAACTAGAAACAGACAACTGAGCAACTACCCATCGGTCACCCGTTCCATTACTTTTGCTCACTTGAAAACATCTCGATGTATACAGCATGAAATAAAAGCTGCACTTCTGAACGTTTGTCTCATATTCATTTTTTAATTTGAAAGCAAAATGTCCTTAGTACAAATTACAACAAAAACCATGGGACTTAATTTGCCACTCCAATACTTTTTCTTTTTGTCCTCGAGGACTGGAGCTCCCTGTCAGTGACTTGAAATGGAGGGAATTGATTTGTTTTGTTTAGTCGAATCCAGAAGTCAAACTTGTAAAACCTGAAATTTATCACGTAAAAAGAGAAATATTTTCACGTTGAAAGGTGAAACATATCACGTTGGGATGTGATACTAAGCTTTTATTTTCTGGTGTGGCAGCAAAACGCTTCCAGAGGAATGTAAGCGTAACTGCGACGAAATCAAGTTTGACAGCCCGGCGACGAGTTCCAGAATTAGCCCCCTAGCGCGCTAATGCTAAGGGATACCTTTGGCTAAAGCCACGGTGGAGTTCTCCGTGTCGATGGTGTACAAGACGCCCTCGTAGCGGATCTCGGCCTTGGAGATGAGGCTGATTTTGCTGCCGAGGTAGGGCGTACCGCCGCTCATGTTGTCCTCCTAAGGTCTAAACGATTTCGTGACGACGAGCTTGTTAGCGTCGACAGCGACGTCAATTTCGCGGCGCTACATGCTAACGTGCTAACCGTGCTACCAACACGGCTGCTATCCATCGTCATCCTCATCCGCCATTGACAGCCCGCGGCCGCGAAGGATGATGGGAAACGGTTGCACAGCGCGGGCACCTAGATGTAGATTAGCGAGAACGGCGACCACAAGCGCGATTTGCCAACGTGGAAAGGAAGAAAAACGTTGCTCGTTATGTCACGACGCCGCCACGGTATTTCATGATAATAGCAAGACAACAATCAAAGGTCTTTGGGCGTCAATCCAAGTCAGTTGACGGCGCAAAAATAAGTTGCAAAAGTCACCTCGGAGAGAGTAAAAGCTGCGGCTCTGGGATGTCATCACTCTTCATTTCAACGAATGCGTTTTAATCAATTCCATGTTTAAAAAAATATATATATATATTGAAAGAAAACGAAATCAGACACGTGAATACACTAAAATAGATCCAAAATCATCCCTGAAAAAGTAACCAGTCATGTTCAGTGCTCCTTGTTTTAAAATGATATTACCACAAGCTCATTTGACTGATGGTCCTTTGTGTTTTATCAAAATAAGACATTGATATAAAAATGTATTGTATTTGCAAATATTTGCTTTTACTTTGGAAAACAACTAAAGGTTGATGAGTACATCACCCCCTCATGTGATCTTGCCTCATTGTTGTTGTTGTTGTTTAAAATCACTAAACAATACCAAATAGTCCAAAACAATTGGTTAATATACAGTGATAGGGGTCTTTCTAATTCACTTTAATTCAAAATATTTTTCATCTCAGATTATCCGATTAATTGATGGGATAACAGTTAGAATAATCAATTCAAAAAATATAGTGTCAGCTATCGACATCATACATAGGTATTATATTTTTGAATTCAAGACTTACATGTGTGTTCAACCCTGCAATTTATGTGCAACCCTGAAATATTCTGCCAATATTCCAAAGTGATAATACATTCTGGAAAGATGTATAAAACTAAGTGATATTGACTGTGGTTTCAGTCTTCATCGAAACATGATTGCAACACAACTAAACAAGACTTTCTTCTACATTTGATAATCACCCATGTGAAATTTGACATCCACAAATTCGGTTGTAGTCATTAAAAGCTGATTTTTTTTTGAATGAAACCAGACAATACACAAACACCATACTCAACTCTAAAAACAACAAAAAAGACCTAAAGTTAGTCGAAAGTTCGTGTTTAATTCATTGTCTGTCTGATTTGCTTTTTTTGTATATTTGAGTTTTCAATAAAGGTTGTCAGAAAAAAATTAGCACTTTTCACGTTTCCAAATAAGAGGTGAAATAGAGAAAAATGTAAAATATCTCAAGAAAAGCAAAAAACAATAACTGTACAACCGCCTTTTGATTTATTTAGTTACGTAATGCACTGAAGAATGTGGCGTCCTTAGAGTGGATCTAGTTTATGTCTTTCTATACTCAAAAGCAGCGCGGGTGCTCGGCGCATGCGCAAATTCTAAAACGCGATTTGCACAAGGGGCCAGCATCAAGATGGCGGGAGCCTCCGACCCGCTGGAGGACATGCTCTTCAATGAAGTAGACGAGAAGGCAGTCAGCGACTTAGTTGGCTCTCTCGAATCGCAACTGGGGGAGGCCGAAGGCCCTGCCGCGTCCTATTCCGCCGGCAAACGCGAGGGAGCTCAGGCCGCCGCAACTCACTTCTCAGGGAAAGTGCGCGAGCAAGAGCCGCAACAAGGACACCCGGGGGCGGCTTTAAAGCTCCAGCCTCCCGCCGCTGAGCTTCTCCCCTCATACTCTTCTACCTCCGGCGGCGGGAGCGCGGCTCCAGTCGGTGGCGGCGCCGGCCCCGAGACGTTCGGTCCGGCTGCTTCGAGCTCGCCCGTCCGCGCGCCGGCAGTTCAAACTTTGAGTGCCCAGCCCGCCGCTGCCGTTAGCTTCCAGCGGGCTGCCGAAGCCAGCGGCAGGACGGCGTCGCCCGGCTTGCAAAGTTTGAACGGTACCGCGGGAGCTGTCAAGTTGCTCAGCTCTGCCGCCTCGACAATGACGACGACAACAACAACAACAACAACAACGACGACGACGACGGGGGCGGCGGCGACGGCGACAACGACGATGGTGGTGACAGCAGCGACGGCGAATAGCCCCCTTTCGGTCATGGCCGCCCCGGTCAACTTCCTTCCCGGAGCCCAGTCCGCGGCTCCCCCCGCCCCCCAGCACAGACTCCCCGGCGCGGCTCAGAACGGCGTGGAGTCCAAAGGGGGATCTGTGGTACCCCCGGGGGCTCCCTCGCCGTCTCAGGTGGTGAACCACAGCAAGATGCTGGTGCCTGGTCAGCCCGCTTCCGGGAACTCTGTCATCCTGACTAGCACCCCGCCGCCCCCTGCTGCAGCCTGCTCACCCGTCGCACAGCCCCTCGTCCCCCCAGCGGTCAAACCGGCCGTCAACGGGCTAGGCCAGGCTGCAGTGAGAGCAGCTGGCGCCGTCCACCTCCAGAGAGCCGGGACGGCGACCGGGAGCGTCCGTCCGGCTGCCCCTCACCCTCTGTTGGCCGTCCGGCCTCAGCAGCAGGCAACCATCCAGCTGCCCCCCGGGTTCACCATGCCCGCAGGTGAGCAGCTTGACCAACCCACGCAACTCCAAATAGTCGGATGGAAACCAGTCACCCGTCCATGTTTGTCGTGTGTCAGGTATGGTTCTGGTCCGCATCGAGACGGGTCAGTTGGTGATGGTGCCGCAGCAGGTCCTGGCCCAAGCGCAGGCCAAGACGCAGCAGAGCCCCGGCCTGACCGCCGTCCCACAGAGACCCGCTGGACCCACCGCGCCCGCTGCCATCCGAGTCAGCACCGCCGCTCCGGTGAGTCGTGATGACACCGCCTGATGCAAAAGTCGCAACGCGCGCCAGGGGTGTCGTGTCTGATTTTGTGTGGGTGGGCTGGTGTGTGTGCATAGACTCCTGTTTCACCTCAAAACATCCGTCTGGCGACCCCCCCTCACACCAGACTTCAGTCTCCCTCCTCCTCTTCATCGCCATCCTCGTCCTCCTCGGTGCAGGTGAGACGCTTTCTCTTCTTCCAGTCTAATCCTAGCCCGAGCTCAAAGGCATTGGCACGCGACGACGACGACTCACAAGTTTCAATGTAAAATATCGACCAATCATCTCTTGTGGACTTAAATTCGGAGGGATGACGCATTAAAATGGCCTTGGCGTCACCCATCCAAAAATCTCAACTGAAATGGAAGCCAGCAACCGCCCGTGAGAGAAACCAAGGATTTCGCACAAGCAAGAAATGATTCTGTATTTACAATAAACAGTATCAGATTTATTCTATTCCTTCAGTGATTTCTGCTAAAATAAAGGCCAATGAGCCATAAGTTAGTTATCAACTTGCTGTACTAATCACTTTGACTTGCCATCTTTTAAGCGTCCACTATGACAGCTCGACAACATTCTGCACGTGTAAGTGCGGCGTATACACGTTAGTAAGTCAGAAATTAGACGATAAAAACTCTACAAAGTTTGTGGCTTTATCACTTCCATTTTTCATGTTTCGTGAAACAATGATATGGAAACTTGATTGAGTGCTCACCTTATGTCACTGCTGTATGAATAAATAGTGCACACATTAACTGTATAAAAAAAAATGAAGCCTACTAACCCCCCGCCTCCCATTATGATTTCAAAATTGCATTCTGCCACAATGCCATTTTGATTTGAATTGAAACAATGCAAATGGAACGTTATTGGTGAGAGCAGCAGAAGAAGCGTTTTTGGAAGTCACTCAGCGATTGTTTATTATTATTTTTTTTCTGCGTTGATTTCTTATGCAGGCCTTTCAAGTGCTTCTTCCATATTTTGTTGACGTATTTTGTTTGTTTGTTGATTTCATTTTTGTTCTCTTTCCAAAGGCCATCACGGTGACCTCCGGTTCCGCCGGTGTCTCGGTGAAGATGGCCCCGCCCCCAAAGGTGCAGCCGGCATTGGCGGCAGAGGTCACGACTACCGCGCCCACAGCGACGGCCGCCGCCGTCAAGCCGTTGGCGGCAGCGCCCGGTACCGGTGCCGCACCCGGCGGCAACAGAGTGACGCTGGTGTCGCAGGTGCGTCCCATTTGGTCGAGTGTTGTGGCGTGAACCGGTCGGGAAACGTTCTGTTGTGCTTTGATGTCGACAGGAAATGCAGGAAAACGTGAAGAAGTGCAAGAACTTCCTGGCCACGCTCATCAAGCTGGCGTCGAACAACTCGCCCTCGCCGGACACTTCCAAGAACGTTAAAGCGCTTGTCCAGGACCTCCTCGTACGTTAACGTGCGCGTGTGTGTGTGTGTGTGTGTGTGTGTGTGTGTGTGTGTGTGTGTGTGTGTGTGTGTGTGTGTGTGTGCACGTACACCACCGGGGTAATGTGCTCATGTGTGTGTTGGCGTGCGCGCAGGATGCAAAGATTGAGCCTGAGGAGTTCACAAGTCGTCTGCAGGCAGAGCTGAAATCATCCCCGCAACCGTACCTCATCCCCTTCCTCAAGGTTGTCATCGTCCTCCCGAATCCTGAACAAATCACAAGAAGCAGTTGGTGTCGATCATCTCCCGTCAATCATTGACCCTTGAATGTTTTGTGTCTTCAGAAAAGTCTTCCCGCTTTGCGTCAGTCACTTCTCAGCAGCCAGCAGTCGCTGACCACGCCCCCCGCCTCCAGCTATGCCCCACCCATGAACGCCGCCATCCGGCCGCGCTTGCCTGTTGGAACGCCCGGCGTCCGGATGAACGCACCGCTCGCCACCGCAACCGTGGTGGGGAAAGATTTACGCTTTCCTCGCATGTTTTTTTAAATGAAACCAAAATAAACAATTTGATTACAATGTTGTTGTTTTTTTTTAAGGCAATGGGTCGCGGCACGATGCAGGCAGTTCGTACCCCCATAGTGGTGGGTGTGAGAACTCCAGGTGAGTGTTGGCAAGTCTTCCTTCCAGCAGGTGTCAGTGTGGCACCGGGGCAACGCAATCGGCTCACCGCGCCGCCCTTTTGCTTGTTTGTGCAGGCGCTCTGATGCGAGGACCCGCCACCATGGTCGGGAAGAGTGTGGTCACCTTGGCGGCGCCAGCCAATCAGAAGAAATTGGGAGACCCGGGGGGCGGGACTTTCAGGTGAGTCTTGTGACATTTTTCCCGGGACCCCCTTGTAATTCTCAAAGCGACCGCTTCAATCCACAGGAATTAAATTGACTATATTCCAGTTTTTAAAAAAAAAAACTTGTTATGCAAAATTCATATTTTGGGGGTGGGGGGAATTATTAAGACAAGTTGGAATCTAAAAATTAAAAAAAAAAATCCAGGGGAGTAAAATTGCATTTTTGCAAGAATTTTCTATAGACTCTCGTAATGTTTTTCATTTATACTGCCATGGGAACTTTTGTTCTTTACTCCTGTGATGGTCTGCCTTGTCTTGTGCTTAATTTGATTCGTGGATGTGGACAAAATTGTAGGGAACCCCGTTAAGGCTTTGAGACTTGACTTTGTTGCAGAGACGACGACGACATCAACGACGTGGCCTCCATGGCCGGTGTCAACCTGAGCGAGGAGAACGCCCGCATCCTGGCCACCAGCTCCGAGCTGGTGGGCACCAAGATCCGTTCGTGCAAGGACGAGGCCTTCCTGCCCGCCGGCCTGCTGCACCGACGCATCTTGGACACAGGTGAGCGGGTGCAAAAGGCCTCGCTCCGGGTGGCAAACTTGTCAAGATGGCGCCAAGAAAAGAGAAAAGCTGCGGTGGCTGATCAGCTGCCGATAGGAAAGGTTGCTCGTGCTCGGTTGACGAATTTTCCCGACTCGCTTGGGGGTCTTTTCACTTCTGGGTTGCCACCAAGCCTGCGATTACGCTACATCACCGGGATTCTGCAGAACCTTCAACAATTGGAAAAACAAGGCCTTCATTGGGATTGAAATGCCTTCAAATAATCCTTCCAAAGTCTTCAAAATGATAACCAGGATTCAATGATTGGAAATACTCTCCAAACTCATTCTTTGAAAAACGATTGACTGACTGACACGTGGTAACGTCATTTCACTTTTTCAAGCCAGTTGATTTCTTTACATCATCTCTTGTCCTTTTATAGAAAACCGTCTTTTTTTTTTCTTTTTTTTTTTCGAAAAGCATTTTGTAAACCGGTGGTGTTTATTTGCTAGCCAGGTAAACTGCGTCAAGTTTTTGAAGGTTTGCAAAGCGACTCCGTCCTTGCGCTGACAAAGTGACGAGTTGTTTTGCCGATGCTGTGTTGCGTGATCAGCTCGCAGGCTCGGCGTGAGCGAGGTTCCCCTGGAGGTGGTCAACTTGGTGTCGCACGCCACGCAGTCGCGACTACGCTCGCTGCTGGAGAAAGTCACGGCGCTGGCTCAGCACCGATCGGACGCAGTCAAGGTGACGCAACGACGCAGTAACGACCCGACCCCAAATCCGATGACGGTTGCGTGAAATGCCGCGACACGAGAAGTACCCTGCTAACCGGGAATGTCACGGCGCGCTTGCGATTGCGGCCAGGACGAAGAGCATCACGAGCAGACGAGCGATGTTCGCTCCCAGCTACGCTTTTTTGAGCAACTGGAGCGTCTGGAGAAGCAGAGGAAGGACGAGCAAGAGAGGGAGATCCTGCTCAAGGCCGCCAAGGTCCGAAGCACGCCTCCGAACGCGGCAGCGCGCCGGCAACGCTCGGGCTGACTGTCCTCGGCTTCATATGCGTGTGTGTGCGTTTGTTTGGCAGAGTCGAGCCAGGCAAGAGGATCCCGAGCAGGCCCGTCTCAAGCAGAAGGCCAAAGAGGTTCGTTTGATTTTGGTGTTCACGGCAGACGGATGAATTGGTCAAAATGACCGTCGGTACCCGCAACCGCACGATAAGCACTCGGAGGGAGACAAACGTGGATCGGGAAAATGGGATTTGATCTTTGAACTAGTTTGACGTTTTTGTGGACAGATGCAGCAGCAGGAGTTGGCTCAGATGCGCCAACGCGACGCCAACCTGACGGCGCTCGCCGCCATCGGGCCCAGAAAAAAACGCAAAATGGACTCGCCAGGCGGTGGCGGCGCCGCTGCCGAGGTAACGCCTCACCTCCAAAAAGTACAAGTTTTAACGGTCCAACGGTTCATCAGTTAATCAACAATCAATTTGCAAATTAGTCCACTTTTTTTTTTTTTGGAGGGCATTGTTTAATTCAAATTGTCTAATTGCTCTTATTTCAGACTCTCGGGGGGGAAACATTGTCCTTTTCTGTCTGCTTCCATGAGAGCAGACAGATTAAAAAAAAAAAAAAGATCAAACTAAGACATTTGCATTTTTTTTGGGGGGGCGGGGACACTTATCAACACTTTTGCCGATTTTTCTGATGGCTTTTACGCGCCACACCAGGAATTGAATCATCATCGGTTGATGTTTGTGCATTTTCTGCACAATCAATTTGAAGTACAGTGGTCCCTCGTTTATCGCGGTTAATGGGGACTGAAACCACCCGCGATAAACGAAAATCCGCGAAGTAGCGAACCCCCCCCTTACAGGTATATGTATGTACATGTGTATGAGTATAAAAAATATTTATAAGGCCAAATTTAATGGTATACATGCATGTAGAAGGACATTTTGTAGTAATTAACATGACTTAATGCTGTATACTCATAGATTTAAACATGTATAAGTTAGGTTAGGTTAGTGTATGACGAACAAAATACATTAAACATATACATGTAGTACTCTATATGTTGCTCTATGTGACTCGCTGCTGTTTTGCTGACTTTCGCTGCATTTGTGGACTTTTTGCGGACTTATTTATTTATTTTTTATGAATATGTTTGAAAAATCCGCGATGCACCGAAGCCGCGATAAACGAACCGCGAAATAGCGAGGGATCACTGTAATGTCCTGTTGTGGAATAAAGGGATGGAAAATACATCTTTTTTTTTTTTGGTATCCAACAAATCCCCCAAATTATGTACAGAGGAATCATTTCCACGGGCCCCTGCTGTCGACTGCAGTTGACATCAAAATGCTCTTGGCCTTGTGACCGTCACGTGAGCAAAGCCAGAAAACGAGTGACTGCAATTTCAGTCGCCAGCAGCGGCTGGTGGAATGTCAAGATGGCAGCTCCCTGACATGGATGAAAATGGGCAGATTCTTCGAATTGCTTCTTATTGCACCTTATTATTCTTATTCTTATTAACGCAATATTCATCAGAAGTCACATCTCACACACACACACACACTAGATAAAGGAAATGGACGAGTGGACTTCAGTTCATCGACCCGACTCAAGGAACGGTAAATGAGCACACACGTTTGCGGTGGTGTGAATGTGACGCGCTCCTCTGTCGGCAGGTGTCGTCCGGGTCGTCGGCGGCCTCTTCCGCGTCGTCTTTGTCCTCGCCGCGGCAGCCTTGGCGTCAGCGCATCACCAGAGTCAACCTCAGGGACTTGATTGTGTGTCTGGAACAGGACGGCAGCACCGCACGCTCGCTAATGCTCTACAAGGCACTGCTCAAGTGAGGACGCACACCGGACCGCTCCCTCACATTCTAGGAGTCAAGGTGGACCCGCACCCTGGACGCCCGCAAGTCCACAAACCGCCCCCCCCCCTCCCTCCCAAGATCATCCGCTGACGTGTGCCTTCCCCCGTCACCACAGCAACACTTCCCGTAGTATCACGTGACCACATGTGGGGCCGGGTCAGACGGCGGCTGTAAGCGTTCGGCTTAGCGTCAGAGCTAACAAGCGACAGCTCGGATTTGGTGGCAGCCCAACTGTAAAGGGGTCTTGGGCTAAATGCGTGCGCTAGGTTTCAGAACACGAAAATGGGGTTCTGCCCACACACACCAGAATCTAACCCATCAGAGGTGAGCCGGCCGATCAACATCATGACTTGACCATCAATGACATGCTAGCAGTGACAGGAACTTTTTCCATGTAACACTCAAGCTAGCTGACTGCTTTGCTAACATGCTAAAGTACGGCGGACACGCAGTGATTGTTCAAGTCAAGTCGGTCGGCTAATAAGCAGAAAGAGGAGGCGCCCCGGAGCCGCTTTGTTTCTGGCCTCCTGCGCAGTGCCACAGCAGCACACTTTCTTTCCACTTTGATCTTGTAGTGCGAAATGCAGTTTTTCTTCACTTTTTAAGACTTTTTGCAGGTTTTTAATGTTTTCTTTCTTTTGGTTCTTGTGACGAGCGCCTCGGTCGGTCGGTGCCAACTTTTACGATTATTTATATTTCCTACATTCTCTACTCAACCATGGACTTTTACACCTGTTTGTACCTTTACTCAAATGAAATAAAGACCTTTGGAAAGTGCGCACGAGTCACATGAGCGGGCAGTGATGTCACTGTCATGATGTCATTGCACAAGTGCGTCACCATGGCGATGGCTGGGCCCAGCAAAGTTTTGCGCTCAAACGATGCTAATAAAAATAAGTTGAAGAAATACAATTCATGCTCTTATTTTGAAATGATTCGTAATCAGTCAGAAGGTTTGCAGGTTGAAAAGCATCGGCAAGATGCATATATCGCCTCACTTCGTTTGTCCCCTGCAAATGAATTTATGCATTTTCCAAAGTTTGATATTGTAATCATAACACATCAGTTTGACATTGCGCCTTTCAAAAAAGTCAAATGGGCTTTACAATCCCCCAAAAACAAAGACAGACCAAACAAATAAACAGGTGAAATGGTTAATGGTTTGTTGAAAGAGGTCCGTTTTGAACAGTTTTTGGAGTGATGTGGAGGGAGAACTCCTGTCCCCAAAGGTCCAAAGTACAGGGATTTCGGCGTGGGAAGGGTGATTGTGCTGCACAGAGTGTGGGCAGGTTTTGAGGGATTTGTTGGCGATGAGCAGGATCTTGAAGCGGGTTTGCTGTTGTATGGGTGGCTGTGGGTGCAGACAAGTCATGAACATGACGGGATCTTACAAAATGGTCCGCAAAGCTCCCGAAGCAAAAATTCTCAGGTCAGCGTCGAGGTGACCGGCGATGAGTGGACTTGTGATTGCATGGAAAATGATTGACACTTGATCTGTAACGCCTTGTGCACCTGGTAGGTGGTTTTTCTTTGGGCATGGTGGTTTCTTTGAAAACAAACTGCAAACTGGCCTTTAAATGATTATTAACCAGCTGAACAGCTATTCTATTAAATAACTGGCTACAGGTATACTGCATTGACGTTTTTATTCCTTAGAGAATGCAGTTTGCTCGGTTTTGGACAAAGATCGAGTTTGTGGAAGATTAATGGCGTTTCATTGAGTTCAGAGAGACTTGGGAGAGTCCAAAGAGTGAGCGATTGTTATGAGGCACCGTGCAAGTGGACGTTGGTGACACGCCGGTTCCCAATGTCATGCAGGATTCGCACATGAAAGTGTTGAGTGTGTTAATCATGCTCGAACTGACCCAACTAACCTCGAAGTGGCGTCACGGAGAAGAAAACCGGGAAACCCACTGCTGAAAGAGTCATGTTTACGATTTGAATGAATGCTGATTGTGCCATTTGGTCGGGCACTTAACAACCACTTCTACAAGAGGCAAAACGTTCTCACTTCAAGTTGTTTATTTGTCACGCTAAGCCATTGTTCCATGCAAAACTGGCGTGTAAAATAATTGATTTAACAACGAACGTGCGCCAAGCTAGCTAAATGCTATCACGCAGTATTGTATAAGCCAGACATGCTAATCAAAATTAGCACCCATGTTACGGAAAAGAATAAAGCTTCTAACAAACGCAGGGTGTTGTCTCCTTATCTTGGATGATTACTATTCGCGAAGATAAAGGAAACAACGGCATGTCAGCGCTTATGTGAAGCTCTCTTCAGCCTGCTAACCCACGGCGAGGTTGGTGACTCGCAGCCATAGCAACAGCTTGGCTCCCGGTGATCGATCGCTTTTCTTTTGTGTGGGCGTCAAATCATTGGTTCGTAAAGATTTGCTGGAACCTATAAACACCTTTTCCGCCCTCTCTCCCCGGCTGTTACGCTACAGCCAACAACAACATGCGTACGAGTGGGACGAAGGCAAATGACGTTTTGTTGGGGTTAGCCTTTGGAAATGTCCAACGGCAATGCATTGTGGGAGAAGCAGAAAAGGCCAAAAATACACTTACAACAAACAAGCAAAATACCACCTAATACCAGTTTTCTATGCTCAAAAAGGAGTGGGAAGAAGGCTAGACTGATTAAATCCCACCCCTTCTCCATATTTATATATCTATCTTTCATCTATACGAATAAAAATACTGAAGATAAGTAATAGTGACCATAAAAGTGACCATTACATGGTGATAACATAAACTATTATTCTTATTAAATGCCATCATTATAAATCAACATAGACGAGACCCAAAACAGATCCAAAGAGCCAACAACAAAAAAAAGTACCAAACAAGAGTAAACCTACATATATAAATAATAAGAAACACTCCTGAGCACCTCGTGACCATCTATCGCATCTCCATTTCGTGACAGTAGGACTTTTGTGTTTTGTTCGGAATTGATTCATTTGTATCCATTGTTTTTAGACCTCACGTAGACTGATCATAATTTTCATCGTTTCACCCCAGACACCTGAGAATGACATCCTGTTTGTGCCAGTGTCATTTTTTTAATGTTTTGTGCTAACGTGACTAAAATGATGTCCAAGGGAAATGTCTGCACGATCTCAAAAGGTGCAAACTCATATGACAAGTTCTTCTCCTGGTTGAAACCAGCAAAGCCGAAGAACTCTTAGTCTTAGGAACAACCGCATGTTTGGAGGTGAAAGCGATCTTCTGTGGAAATTATTGTGACGCTTTTTAAACGCGCCCGCGGTGGCCAGCCAGCGCACTCCGGTAGTGACGTCACAGACTCATCGGCAAACATGGCGGCGACGCTGGGCAGAAGCTTCTTCGAGGTCTGCGCGTTTGAGCGGGAAGCCGTCCAAAGGTTCCGAGATGTCCAAATCAAACTCGGTAAAGTCAACGCACGCTTGTATTGTGTCCTATTGAACACGTCCAACGTCTGGCAACAACCTAGTTAGACAAAAAGACATTACGCCGACGGCACATGCTAACAGGAGCCAGCGGCCGATTACGCTCTGCGCGCGCGTGTGAATGAATGGACCGCAACTTTAATCGTAGTGTTTAATTTTATTGTGTACAAATTTGATGAAGCGACATCGGCATGTCCTTAAATACCTTAAACGTAAGTTCTATAATAGATATAAATCTTTGTGTATTTATAAATGAAATATTTAGACGAGACCGCCCCCCATATTGAGGCACTTTCAATACGGCAATATTGTGCCCATGGTGACATTTTTATTGTCAGCCAATCGGAGAAGGGCTTCCCAGAGCAGTGGAGGAGATTTGTCGGGAGATTTGGTGGCGTTTCCCGTTAAGACCTTTTTTCGGCACTCCAAAAAGCCACGGCCTGATTTACAAAGTTGGTGTGATGTGCGCAGCTCCAGCGCCTGCTGCGGGAGCCGTGAAATTTCCAGATTCTGCCGGCGCCTTCCACTATGACACCGGCGGCGGTGACAAAGTGCACTCCATCACCAGCAACAGATTCATCTCATGGTCAGCGGCACTCACCTTATTTTTATCGGGCAATGCAGTAAGATAAGATCACCTTTATTTGTCCCACACTGGGGAAATTTGCAGTCTACAGCAGCAAAATTGTGTGTGTGTGTGTGTGTGTGGGGGGGAGGGGGTAAAAAAGTGTTGCATGCAAAAAATAAATGTTTCAGAAAAAGCAATATATATATATATATATATATATATATATATATATATATATATATATATATAAGATATAGATACAGTATAAACAAAAAAACAACTGCATATATGCAGCATAAGGTGCATTATTATTATTATTCATTTGGAGGCGATGTGGCTTCCTTGGTGTGATTTATTGAAGTTGCTTCTTGTTGTTTGTGTGGTGCTGATGTTGTGAGCAAGCAAGCCGTTTATTTTCGGAAGAATGTGGCGCCACGCGGTGGCTGAGTTTAGCCAGCCCCGTAAATGATCTTCGGCTTTTCTCCTATAATGCTTCCCGTTTGCCGGGCGGGGCGGCCGTCAGGACCACTTCGGGCGACGCGGTGCAGCTGATGGAGAACTCGTTGGACGGCAACCTGCTGAACAACGCCGTCCGGCTGCGCTTCGCCCACTGCCAGGTGATGCCCGGGGGCGTGGCCGTGGCTGAGACCCCCAACAACGTGGTGGTCCTCGTCGCCACCAATCAGAGCGTCCACAGGATGCTGCTGCCGCACCCCAAGCGCATGTATCGCAGCGTAAGTCCTCTTACCGTTTCTCACGGCCGACATGACGTGCCGCACTCGCGTGTTGCAGTGCTAACGCCCTACGCGCGTCTTCCACTTGTTCAGGACGTGGTGACGGAGCTTCACTTGCAGTCGGTGTTGACGGACGTGGGCAAGCTGAACTTGGAGGACGCGTGTCACGGCGCCGCCATCCCCGCTGCATTCTCCCCCGCCGGCGGCGCCGCGGGAGTGAGCGCCGTGTGGCTCACGCAGCACGGAGACGCCAACTACGCCTTAGCCTCGCCCGCGGGGGGCGTCGTGGTCGTCACCCTGCCCGCACATGCGGCGCAAGGTGCGACGTGCACGCCGCCTGATGGCCACAGTGCGCTGACGTCTTGGTGTGTGCGCGCGTGTCACTTTGGTTGTCGGCGTGTCTCGACGTGCGCACAGGCGAGGCCTTTGTGACGGAGCTGAAGACGAGCTGGATGATGCGTCGTCTGTCGGTGTGGATCCCGAGCGCCATGCGCGGCGAGCAGAGCGCGTGGGACGGTGTGGCGAGCGTGGCGGCGCGAGAGCTGGACGACGACTCGCTGGTCTTGGCTGTGTGTCTGGACCACAAACTGCGCGTGTGGTCACTTCGGGTGAGACGGCAAAACACGCAAACGGCGGCGCGCAGGAGCAAATCATTTGGGTGCGTGTTCAGGATCAGGCGTGCCTGCTGGAGGCGGACATGTTGGACTACATGCCGCTGGTGTGGAAAGGCGCCGGGCGGTGTTCGGGTACGGGCCACCGCGTGCGCCTGACCTCTTGCGCGGCCTCCGGCCTGTGCCTGGCCGTGTACCTGGCGGCGCCCCACATGGGCCAGTTTGTGGTACTGCAGCTGCTGGCCGACGACAACAACCGCTACAGCCTGGAGCACATCTCCTCGCTCTTCTGTGCTCAGGTAAGTGGAAGCTTCGTACAAGAGCGTCTCCCGAAAGTGAACGGCCGCAATGTTTGGCCGCAGGAGACGCCGGTGGACTTCACGCTGACCGCCAGCGACGTTTGGGCCCTGTGGCTGGACGAAGACAACAACGCCGTCGTCAAATGCATCAACTTTGAGCAGTCAGTCGAAAATTGCGCTACGGCGCTCGCTCCTCCTCCCCGCGGCTTGCGACTTCCTCTTTCCTTTTGGCAACTTCCTTTGTCCTGTCTGCCATTTCCTCCCTCCTCCTTGCGACCTGCCTTTTTCTGTCTTTTTGTGCTGAAGACTTTCTGTGACAAGCTGCTTCCTGTTTGCCATTTCCTCCTTCCGTTCTGTGACCCCCCCCCCTCCTTCCTGTACGATTTGGACATGTTGTCTGCTACGCCCTTTCACGTTATCTGGCAACAAATTGTCCCTTCCTGTCTGTGAAAAGGCGAGCGTTTGTTGTCGTTGGTCAGGAACGTGTCGGGGAAGTGGAATCAGGTGTTTGTTCAGCCTCGCCCAGAAGAGGAGGTCCACATCGGCGTGGATCAGGACCCCCGAGTGAGTCGTCCGTCCGTCGGTCGGTATCAAGTCGGACGCTTGGCGAAATAATGTGACTTTCCGATGTGATGATTGACAGGAAACCTACTTGGACGTCATCTTCTCGCCGCATCGCTTCACAGCGGCGGCCATCGTCAAAGCTCTGCAGGTGAGCGGCTGTTACCGCGGCAACGGGACAATCGGCGTTTGCGTGGGTGATGCTCCATCTTGACCGGCGCCGTTGCCTTTGATCAGATCTTCCGGCGAGGTCCTGACGTCCTCCCGGACGTTTCGTGGGAGGGACTGAAGAAGGAAGTCACGCTGGCCGTGGAGAACGAGGTGAGCGTCCTCATCGTCGTCGTCATCATGGAGACGGTGAAGAGGAAAAGTTTCCTGTTAGCTTCAGAAGAGGAACGGTCTTGTGTCGTTTGCTTGTGCCGCTGATCCGATTGTGACATGATAACGGTGCCTGTGGAATTTGACCACACTTGAATCTCAAAACGCGTGTCTCGCAATTGAAATGGAGATACAAAAACAGCCCCGATTTTTTTTACCCCCTAAAGAAACCTTGCACTCAACCGCATTGTAGTGTACCAAAAAAAAAAAAAAAAAAGCCAATAAAAACATGCGGTGTGCCCCCCTGCCCTCCCCATCCCCCATTTAAAAAAAATGCTTTTGGCATTTGGCATAGCTCCTAACTGGCACATTACTGCCCCCAACTGGCAGCGTCCTTCCACTGCAAGGAAACTGATTCCATGCAGTGTGGCGGCGGTCTCAAGGGCCGTCGATTCTCAAGACCAAACGTGGCGGCTCATGCCCTGAAAAACTCACAAGTCAAGGCATTTGTATCTCAAGGCACGCCTGTCTCACTGTTGTGCGATTAACAGCTTTGAGATGTCGTGGTTTTTTTTTTGCCATTGAACGCGCCCTCCCTTAAGGTCACTATTGAGTTATTCCAAATCATATTCAAATGTCACGGAATGTGTTGCTCTTCCGAGCTTTATGAAGTCATGAAAGGAGCTGCCGTTAGCCATGCTAGTTAGCCGCCCGGTTGACTTGGAGTTTGGGCGGTGCCCCTGCAAATGCATATTCCTGGGAAGCGCACTTTGAGCAGCCTTCCTCCACCGAGAAGACAAAATCATGGCTTGAAGAATCGGCAAATTGAAACGAGGGTTCCTCGCAGCCTCGTTCTGAACGTTTGTTTGTGTTTGCGTCTCCAGCTCCAGAGCAGCGTGACGGAGTTTGAGTTTTCCCAGGAGGAATATCGCCACCTGCAGGTGCAATTCTGGTCCAAGTTGTACACATGCTGCCTTCAGTACCAGGAGGCTTTGGCCACGCCGCTCGCCATCAGCGTCAGTCCTCACAGTCACATGGCGTGCCTGCTCAAGAAGGTACGCCATGCCACGCGCGCTTTTTCCTTCCGCGCCTTTTCCTCATCAAGACGAGGGCGCTTGCCCCTTTTAGGGATTCCTTTCCTTCCTGCTGCCTTGTTTCGCCATCGACCATCTTTACCTGTCCTCTGACGACCACTTCCTTTCCGAAGACGATGTGCCGCTCGCCGAGGGTAAGCCCCGGGCTCGTTCCTGCGTATGCGCATCTGTTTCCTGACATGCGCGCACGCGTGTGTTCAGAATCGTCAGTCGGCGCGGATGTGGCCGCGCTGATGTCGTGTTTGCGTGTGCTGAGGGACGCGGTGTCCTCAGAGATGGCGTCCGACATGGAGAGCGCGCTCCAACACGCCGAGTCGCCCGAGAGGAGCGCCAAGCTCATCCTGGACAAAATCCTGGCGCAGGACAAGTCGGTCGCCCGCACCAGCACGCGCGCGCGCGCGGACGTGTCGACGTCATCGTGGTCACCGTGCGCGCGTGTGTGTGTGTGTGTGTGTGTGTCTGTGCGCAGTCAAAACGTGGTGGAGGACATTCAGAACAAACTGCAGGACGTTTCCAACCCGACGGCGGCCATGTTGGTTCTGCTGACGGAGTTGGACCTCGAGACGGACTTGGACTATGGGGACGGTCCACTCTTACCGGGTACGGCCTCCCTCCTTTTTTCCTTCCTTACTTCCTTCTGTAGGTTCCGAGAAGTCCAAATCAAACTCAAATTTATTTTCTTGCTGTCCTCTCAAGTTTTATTTATTTATTTTTTTGAAGTTGAGTTTTTTCAAGGATTCAAGAGACTTTTTGTTGTTTGTATGCACCAATGGCTGTTTGAAAGTGCTTTATAGATACAGTTGAGTTGAGTTGTTGTATCAACACACATTTTCACGTAGGGCACAAATTAGAATTCCCAGAAGTTCCAAGTTCTACATTGAATAAAACTCAGTGAAATAGAAGTCGTTTAAAAAACCAAAACAAAACAAAAAAAAGTTTACTGATAGAAACTTCCATGGCAGTCAATGAGTTGACAGCATGAAGAACAATTGGTTCCTTTTAAGCAGCTGCGCCGCATGAAGTGACTTGTGTGTGTGTGTGTGTGTGTG
>CAAKHF010020572.1:39254-49482 GCA_901007745.1 Hippocampus kuda
GGGGGGGGGGGGGGGAGTTACTAATTGGGGAATGTTTCAGCCAATAAGAAAGGTTTAAAAAAAAAAATCATGTGTGATGTCACTTCCTGTGTGTCAGTCAAGCGCCAAGTGGACATTTTGGAGCTACGCGACCTGGAGAAAGAGTTCATGATGGCGACCTGTCGACTGGCGCTGGTGCAACATCAGCCGCGGGCGGCCGCCGTCGTAGGTACGCAACGTCGCGACTCTTCGGTCCACGTCGTCCAACTGCCCCGCCGTTAAAGCGTGGTGCTTGCGGGCGCCCCCTTGTGTTCAGTCGGCACTGGTCCTTGTGAGTTGGTGCGCCTCCTGCTGGACGCCGGACTATTCACGTGCGCCCGGCAATTGTGCGGCGTCTTCAAGCTACCACTGGCGCCCCTCTTCGACGCGTTGACCTTCAGGTGAGTCGTGAGGAATTCTTTTGTCACAACTATGCACCAGCAGTGGCTCCACCCATAAATCCATTCTCAACCTCGGGTCACAGCGGCTTTGAAACTGCATGAGCAGTTTTGAAAAGGCGACCGCTTTGATGAGAATCTCGTGGGTTTGTCACGCATGGTGTGCATCAGTGAAGTTGCTTGCACGTTTGAAATTGTCAGCGCCGCAGCCTCATGCCCTCCCCCAAAAACTAAATGCACTGTTAATTTTAATATTTTGTTTTGGTGATTTTTTTTTTTTTTTTGAAGGAGGAAAAATAAAGTACAGATGTCCAGTCCAGTGGTAGAAGGACAAGCAGTATCGTGACGAGTAATAGTATTGTTGAAATGTGAAATTGGCGAACGAGTCGATGCTGTCATGTGTCAAATGGTGGGCGACTGCTTTTGCGTTGCGGTCAGGTGCATCAAGCTTCAGTTTGGTGGCGAGGAGGCTCAAAGCGAGGCCTGGCTGTGGTTGGCGGCCAATCAGCTCTCGTCTGTGGTCAACACGAAAGAGTCCAGGTAAGGTCGAGACGCTTCAACTTTACTGGAAAATTCCCGCTCGTGACATCACACTTTTGTTTGTTCGTTTGTAGCGCTGCAGATGAGGCGTGGCGCCTGCTGTCGTGGTTCCTTTCGGAGTTTCCGTCATCCAACGGGCTTCACCACCGCCAAGTTCTTGTTAAGCTGCTGTCGCACGGCGTCCCGCCACCCGATTGGCTCGTCAAGTCCTACAAAGTACGCCTCCCAAACGTCCCGTCATCTTGTCACCACAATTAACAGCAAATCCACTGCAAGACTGAATGAACACTGATTTGGGAAAAGGTGTCGCTGCAGGTCTGATTGGATCTCATCGCTAACGTTTCATACAGTTGATCAGAATCTACTTTTGCAAACTTGGGTAGGGTGAAATGTGACGGTCCAAAAAATGGTTCAGGTTCGCATTTGACCCAAATTAAACATCCGTTTATCGCCAGTAAACTTGATTATAATAAGATAAGATATCCTTTATTTGTCCCACACTGGGGAAATTTACGCTCTACTGGCCGGATTCTCCCAAAAGAGCATCAAACAGCTGCAGGTCCCAAATTGTGCGGCCAATAATCGGGATGTAGATGTGGTCGTATTGTGACAAAGCTCCGTTCTTGCCTGACACAGGAAGTGGATGCGGCGGCTTTGCTGCGTCTCTATTTGAACTTCGACCTGCTGGACGCAGCGGCCGAGTTGGTGATCGAGTTTGTGGACGCGCTGTTGGGACGCGGACACCAATACTTTGGGATCAAGGTAATGCTTGCTGCCACCGCAAAGCACCGTAACACACTCGTCCACACCCGCTAACGAGTATGAGAACACATGCTCGTCGCCGATTGTTTCGCTCGTGTCGGCGGCCGACCCATCGTGACAAATACCGCATTTGCCGCTCAGACGCCGCTCTCGGCACGCAATCCGTGCGTTTGGCTCCCGTACACGCCCATCGATCAGCTGATGGCGGCGCTCAAGGACACGCAGACCAACCGAGACGTGAGTCTTTTATCTTCTCGCCTCCTGTTCCCGTGGAAGTGCTTTGTGTTGACGCTGCGGCGTTTTGCTGCCGTTTCAGCTTTACAAGCGACTTGCTGACAAACTGGCCGACTATCACAAGATGGTGGAGAACGCCACCAGGATGGTGCTCGCCAGTCGTTAAACCTTTGACCTTGAAAGCTTTTGCATGTACATATCAATTTTTGTTACCTGATGAGAAAATAAATTGTATTACGAAAAATGAAGTGGTGTTTTTTTTCTGAGCACCTTTGCCAACTGGCCACACCGACACTTTTGTTTTCATTTGAAATTGGTCGAGCGGCGCTCAGAGCTCGATCTGGCACACAAGCTGTTTGGCTGACTTTTGCCCTTGACTTGGCGAACTTGCAGTGCCATATGGCGGCACTTTGGCACACAGACGGCATTTGTTCCGAAAAAGAGACTGCAATCTGTTGACTGCCACTCCCAGCTGAAGTTGAGCCAAAAAGCAGACGACTTTAAAACGAGGCACCCGGCTGAACATTTGGTCCGCTAGCTTCATGCTAATGCTAATTCTAAACATCCAGACAGAAACGTTGCAGGCAGCATAACAGTATACAATAAGACGGGGAGCGGTTTGGCTCAGAATAACGCATAAATGAACGGATTGATGCCATTTACCTCCACTTAAATGCGAAAACATGATTTCAAACGTGGGCGATTATTTCTGGAGGCGCCACCGTCAAATACTTTGGATCTGACCAGGTGGGAACGGGAAGCCCTCGAAACTTGAGGCCACCTTTCCTGACCCTTGGTTGGACGGATGATGTCAACAACTCAAGCAAGGCCAGATGAGTCGGTCAAGCCTTGCTTTGGAGAATTGTGTCCATGTTTCCAAACGATGCTGAGCCAGAATTTTGAAACCTGAAGCCAACAAAGGAACCCAAACCGTAGTTTGAAACCTTAACACGAGTGTAAAACGCTACTTTTGAAATCCTGACCGAAGTTTGAAAACCGACTTTGAAATTTAGTTGGAAACCCGAAGCCGAGATTGAAACACCAACTCTAGTTTAAAACCCTAAATGGAGTTTGCAGCCCTACTTTGAGTTTCTTCCAACTACAATTCCCTCCAAACTCAGATAGCAAAGGAAAGTGTGAGGCAAAAACCAGAATCCCAAGAGGGCCGACGCTTCCATGCAGTCGCCAAGGACAGCCACGTCCCGTCACTTTAGAGAGTCAAACGACACCAGCTACAAAGAAAAGATACTTTTAATGTGGCGCAATCAAAAAAGAAAGTCGTGTACCAGGAAGTTGGAGCAGCATGAACAGAGCTGAATGGAATGCTTGCTTCAGTAATACTGATTTGTACCATAGAAGAAGAACAAAGTCACAAGGCAGCCGCGCTCTTGCTCGGCAGCTCAGTGCTGTTGTGGCGCGTCTTGCGCGAGGTGCCGTCGTCCCGCGGCCGCGCCTTCTGCAGGTTGGACATGGCGGCCGTGCGCTCAATGTCGATGAGGGCGTAGAGCTCGGTACGGCGCGTGGGCGTGCCGGGCGGCGGCGGCGAGGTGGGGGTGCGCGGCGTGTGCGGGTCGCTGCCGTCCGAGGCGCCCCGGTTGCCGCCCCCGTTGTCCGTCTCCACCTCGATGTAGTTGAGCGTCTTGGGCGGCTCGCCCGCGCCCGGCACCCGGCGGAAGTCAAAGTTGAAGACGGTGGGCCCGTCGGGGCGGCGCCGAGCCGTGTCGGGCCGGTGGGCGCTCAGCGGCGCCGTCACGTTCTCCGTGTTGACGTAGTTGTGCGAGGGCTCGGGGGCGGCCGACAGCGGGAGGGGGCAGCAGTGGGGCGGGCCGTGCGGGTTGAAGCCGTTGAGCGACGGCGTCTTTAGGCCGCCGCCGGCCTCCTCGTCCTCCCAGCTGGACTTGCGCGCCTCCCACACGGGCGGCAGCGCCGGCAGGTTCTCGTAGTCCAGCAGTGCCGTGCGTCGCTGCGCCGAGTTGTTGACATTCTGCAGATCAGGGGTCAGCGGCGTCGGGCGGCGGCAGTGGGGCACCGTGCCCAGATCGGTCGCCTCGCCGTTGCTCTCTCGAGTCTCTCCCGCCTCCCGCAGCCGGCGCTGGACCGGCGTGGGGCCCAGCACGAAGCGCGCACCCTGCGGCTCCAGCAGCACCCGGGGCTCCGGCGGCGGCGTACTGCCGCCCGCCCGCGGAGGGGGCGGAGGGGTGGGGGGGCGTTGGGCCTCTGAAGAGGTGGGGCTCTCAAGCAGCGGGGCGGTGCTTGGCGGGCTGGGCGGCTCCTCCAGCAGACGCGCCGTGTTCACGTACGTGTGCGCCTGAAAGCAGTCGCAGCGCTCATCGAGCGGCGCCGGGGCGGCAGCGGCGCGCGGCGCACTAACGCTCTCGTCGGCCACCAGCAGGGGGTGCGTGGACTCCTCGCCCACCGACGGCAGCCGGGTGCTGGCCACCGACGGGTGGCGGCTGGACGGGTGGGACGGGGCGTCGCCTGTCGACGGAAGCCGCGACACGCCGTTGGGCACCGTCGGCACCGAGTATCCCAGGGCTGAAAAGCACGCGGGCAAGTGTTAGCCGGCGTCCCGCAACAAATCGTTTTGCCGTCTTTGCTGTCGTGTGCGCGTCTACCCGCAGGCGAGAGCGCCGCCCCCTGGTGGCTGGCGTCCAGCACGGCTTCCTCCACGACGCTGATGCTGTGACTGTGCATGATTTCCTGCAGCATGTTGAAGATTTCCTCGGCCCGTGCGCACTTGAACGCAAAGATGCCTGGGTCGCACACGCGCACAACAACAACAACAACACAAAGACAACAAGGGCGGCTGTCACATACGGGATGGGCATCCACACGACACAAACGACGTGGATGCCGAGCGAGCGTTCAGAAGTGAAAAATTGGAAGTTGTTCAAGCCCTGGAGTAGCAAAGCGCGGTCCCACTAGCCTGGCACTCCGCGAGCTGCCTCGAGCGGTCGGTCAAAGAATCACAGAATTAAACCGAACTCAAATTTCCATTTCAATCATAAAATCTGATCAACCTGGACGAGTAAGCAAAACCAAAACCTTCCAACGGCATTCAAAGCACAAACGCGCAATCACATGCACACGCAACGCTTGAGTGAGGAGGAGGAAGCCGACGAAGCGCAAACGGCATCGGCGGGTCACCTTGTCCCGTCTGACAGCGGCGGCCGCTCTCAAAGGAGAAGAGGTTGGAGTCGTAACCATAGCGGCGCAGGCACAGGTACGGCCACCTGACGTCGTCGCGGCGATGCGTGTGCAGGACCAGCTCGCCGACCGTCAGCTCCATCACGCCGGCGCCCAGCTCGTTCCCATCGTCGTCCACGTTGATCACCTGCCGACCGATGGCCGCGGGGGCGCCCCGTTACGTCGGAAACGGGGACTCCGCGTGCGCACGTCAACAATTTGCGCAGCGCGTTGGGCTAAAACCCCAAGAGATGAACCCACCTTGAATTTACTTTGATGATTATCTGCGATCAACTCTTTGTCTGGACAGCTTGAACAGCTACTACCCATGATGCCTTACTGCACCCGCGTGGCTCGTCTGCGTGCGCAAAACAACATGAGAATACCTAACCCGTGTGACATCACCGTCCACGTCGCTCGAGGACTTACCTAAGGTCTTCCTCCATGGTTAGCGGCGCAATCGTCGGCACGCGAGCCTTTGTCACAGCAAGGATGAGGATGAGGATAAAGATGAAGATCAAAGCAGCTGCAGATTAAAATCAGAAGACAAACACAAAAAGGGTCGTGTTGAAGATGTGAAACAGGCCAACCGAACCGTGTCAACTCTTCCGTGTTCAAAAGCTGTTCCAGCCGTCTTGCGTTTCTGTGAGCGCACAAGTGGCCAGTAAGGTGACCGACAAGAGAGGGAGCAATTCGGCGCTCCTGACGTTTGTCAACAAACACACATACAAAAGACCACAAATCAAGTCCAGAAAAATACATTTTGTGTTCATTTTACTTATCGAGTGATAAGTCGAGAAAGTAATTAAAACAAGGGAGGCCTACTTGTTGAACTTCAAATGTTCACCATTTGAGCCTCTCAACAGTAAATCCTCTTTGGTTTCTGTCGCTCTTCACGACAGCAGACTGATGATGATTTTTTTTTTCCAAAATAAAACATTTGTAAACATCGCTCTTACTTTGGAAAACAATCGGCGTCATCTTTGACAATTGTCTGATGGGTGTTCCCAGCCAAACCGATTTTTTTTCCCATTTCTTTTCAACTGTCCACTCGAAATAACGTCATGCAGAAGAAAGTGTGCGTGTTGGTGGGGTTAAGTAGATCGAGGTGGGACAGGAGAGCTCAAAATCAATCTCTGTATTCGTCAATGGATGTGACAGATTCTTGTTGACTTTCAAACGTAGCTTGGAGCAGACGTGCGTGACGCCATGCGTGCTGCAATCAGGACGACCTCCGAAGCGCTGGGGAAAGGCGACTTTGATTTCTCTCCTCTTTCACTGAAAACTGCTTCTCACAACAAGACGTAGGTTGGAGCGGTTGTTGCTGTTTTGTTCCGGCTTCCGCTGCATTCATGTTAATTTACGCTAAATGTTGCGTTCGGCTTTGCCGCAGCTGCTGTTAAAGCGAGATGTAAATAAACATGTATCGCCTTGTATTTGACATCCAATTCACCCATTCGTGAATAAGAATTTAAAGAACGTTGAGTGTAATCCAAACAAGAAGGTTGCCATGTGATGATAAATATATATTTTCAAATGAAGACAGAGTAATATTTAGGATTTAACTACCAATTATTTCAATCACGGATTAATCCTTCTATTTAATGTTTTTTTTTTTGGTGGGGGGGATTGATTAATAGTTGCCCCTGTATTGGCATTTGCGCAATTAGTGCTCAACATTAAGTATAACAGAGTTGACAGTGATTAATCATGATACAGACAAACAATTTACATTTTTTTCAATCAAAAATACTTGATTTGTTCTGCTACAAACAGGATGTATTTTTTAAAATCAATAGAATATAGTCAATGATGATGTATTAGGACGTTTAAAATAAAAAGCAGAGAAACCTAAGTTTGAACATGCTGCTCGGTTTGCATTTGAACGAGTGCTTTTTGAAAAACACGATATAAAAGTATCATTTGAATCTTCGCTCTTTTTATTTAACAACAAAAAAAAAAAGACATGAAATGAAAACCTGTTCTTCCTGACAACCTCAGTTTGCCTTCGCGTTGCATCGAACGTACAAAAGTAGTTTTCGGAAGCCGCAAAAGAATAATAACGAACAAAGTTGAAAAGAGTGCAAGATGTGACAAGAGACCAGTTCGTTGAGGTCGGTTTGATGTTCGTTGGGGGGGGGGGGGACTGTGTTGTGATGCCAGCTACTTATTAAATTTACTTGGTTAGAACGGCTAGGCTAACTTTCTGGTTAACGTACAGCTAGGCTAACAGGCTAATTCGACAAGCACACAACAACGAAAAAAAGAAGAAACGTCGGAAAAGAAAGACGAGCAAACTCACCGGACGACACCAACTGGAAGCCGACTGGATCCCTCCAAAGGCGGCGGAAGTCCTCGCGCTGCGTCCGGCCGAGCAGCTCCGACGGACGGTCGGCGTTAGCATTAGCACCAGTTACCTTAGCATTAGCATTGGAATCAGAATCAGCCCCCGCTGCTACACGAGATCTGCCGCCGCGTCCATCTTTCTCTTTCCTCCTCCGCCAGAAAAAAAAAAACACTCCACAAAACTTTGTCCCAAAGTCTTCCTAACGCTCGCTTTCGCGGACCTCAAGCGACGGAAAGCGTCTGGAATCCATCGACAGGCGTCGGCGCTTCGCCGCCAACCGAGCGCGACGTTGACGCCGTAAGTGGGGTGAAAAAAAAGAAAAAACAAAAAGAAAGAGAAAGTTTGCTGGCCTCTCCACTGTCGCTGCTACCCTGCTAGCTCGCTAGCTAGCTCGACCGTCGGGCTCAAAGTTGCCCCAAAACTTCCACTAAGCAGGAGTCGACCAGTCAAAAGCCAGCCATGAGCCAGTCAGCCAATCACGAGCCAGCCAACAGCAGGCCAGCCAATCACTCACCTGCCAAACACCGCCTAAGCCAACCACGGGTGAAGCAGTCCCGAGCAAGCAGCTATTAGCCAACCAGCTACTAGCTACCATCTGCGCATGCGCAAGAGTCCGTCCACATCTTCAAGACGTCTTCTTTACGCACATTTAATATGCATTCTTTATCAATTCTGCGCACTCAAATACACAACCATGAACAGTATGTTTATGTGCTCTAAGCAACAATAAATTCGCTAAAAAAGAACGAAACTTAAACATTTTGTCCCGACTCTAAACGCTCGACAAATATACATTAACAACAATAATGTACTGTAATAAAATATAGGCTCATGCAGTGTAAATGACTATACTGTACACCTTTCAACAGCAATGTGCAAAATCATCAGGCACAAAGTTCCAAAATACGTCAAGCAATATAAACCGCATGTCATCGATTGGATGACATCAGATTTATACGCCTGTTCTCCAGACTTCTCTTTCGGTGACGTCACTGGTGGGTCTTGTTTTATGACCTTAAGGTCGCCCGCTCAGCGTCTGAGGACACACAGCAGAATATTCACAAATAAGCAAAACAACAATGAGAATATACAACTCAAACCCCCAAACGGGAAGCAATTTTTAAAACAACCCAAAACACCTAGGACAACACCAAAACAAAACACAACACACAAACCCACAGAAAACAAGAGGACACAGATAACAATATGAAAACAAGAGCACACATCAACCCAAATCAATAGCGAAAACCAAAAGCACAGAAAAAGGAGACAAAAAATCCAACTGACCTGGCTCAAGCTGACGTTTTCGTACACAATCAAGCTCCTCGCTCGCAGCACGTCGCTGATGCACTGATGCACAAACGCGTACTGCCGCTGCAAGCGCACACACGGGAACGGCGCCGTGAGGAGAACGCGTCGGAAATGTGGCTCACATTCGGGTCAGGAAGACAAGACGCACCTCGGTCTGCAGCATGTGCGAGCGGTGCAGGCGGAGTTGCCAAACGCAGCCGTAAACGTCCAGCGCGTCCGAGGTGTCCAACTGCTGCAGGAGCCGGTCCAGTGCCACGAAAGTGCCCGTTCGGCCCACGCCCGCGCTGACGGAAACACAAGCGCATCGACCGCCCTTTACCTTCGGAGCGCGTGAAGCGTGGCGCTCGGCGGCCGCGTCACTCGTACCTGCAGTGCACGATGGTGGGACCGCCGGCGGGACTTCTGTTGACAAAGTCTCTGACGGTTCTGACAAAGTGGACCAGCGACTGCGTGCTGTCAGGAACGCCGTGATCGGGCCACACGGTGAAGTGGAAGTGGCGAACCGTGCGCACGTGCCGCACGTCGTCCTCCTGTCGGGCACACGCCAGCGCACCTTTTGACCCCACGGGACACACTCCTCGCGACCTTACGACAGGCTAAAAGCCTTACGCTGCACACGTTGAATTCTCGGATGGTCCACTCGGGCAGCACCGACTCGGAGGTCATGTGGACGATGAGGTCGCCGTAGTAAAGGGGCTCTCGCTCCGCCGGCCAGTAGCGGTCGCACTTCACCTGATGGCCATGCGCAAACACAAGGTTAATTTCGCCCGACGGTCCGCCGGTTTTGTCAAGGCCGAGACGGTATACGCACGCGTCCTTTCTCCACACACTGCGTGAGCATGACCACGTTGCGGGCGTTTTGCTCCCAGGCCATTTTCCAGAAATCGTCTTTCGTTCCCGGCAGCGGACCCTGGGTGGCGATGTACTCGCGGCGGGAATTGTTGCCCTGTGACGACAATCGACCACACACCAAGCTTGTCCTGTGAGTGTGTATGTGTGAGAGAGAGAGGGCGAGAGAGTCTCACAGGTATGTAACTGGCGTTGATGTAGTCGGAGGAGAGGTCGTCATCCACGTACGATAACTTGACTCTCGTTGAGTCATCTGCAAACACAAATTGGACGTGATGCACACGCGTGTGCTCGCTCGTCAGCGTGCGTGCGTGTGTGCGCCTCACAGGGTAGAATGTTGTTGTATCGGTTCTTGCCGCGGTTCTCGGGCAGCAGAGCGGCGTCGCTGGTCTGGTTGCGGCCGACGTCCTTCAAACTCTGAGCGGGGGAAAAAAAAAAAGAAACTTTGAAACACGTCAACAAAATGTGTCACAGGCCGGGCAACTTTGATTTAGGAGTTTGATTCCTTTGGGTCAGCGAGCTCAGAATTCATGTCACTCCGTTTTGCCCATTGAAATGAATTGGGGGGGGGGGGGAAACCTTT